>CM068357.1:29374314-29379314 GCA_034769755.1 Odontamblyopus lacepedii | reverse complement strand
AACTAAAGTTAGCAGCTACTGCACCTTTTTGCCTTCATTTCAGTAGAGATGGGCAATTCCATGGCTGAAATCATCCAAATGATTCTAGTGAAGGTGTATGTGTATCACATGACATCACAAGGTGGAACAGAGTGTAAGAACTCAGCCTAAATATGCAGGATTTGTGTGTTAAACATGTGTGAATGAAACAAAACACAACTGCAGGTCTGTTTTTGATGAGGAAACACTATAACGTAGATCAGAAAATAGCGTAAAATGACATCAAATCTAATGCCTGACGTTAAAAATCAAATTCCCCTATAGAAAAGTCCTGCTCTGTTTAAACTATAGGCAGAGGAATGCTGTGAGGTCATGTGAACACAAGCGTTTGCTGCGTTTCAGATGAAATCACAAGAGTCTATAGGTCAGTAATATTTAATACAGATGGGGACTGCTTGAATATTGTTGAAATGCAGATTTTTGATGTAATACGGTGAGTTCTCGGGTTTAATCAAGTATAGAAATCATCAGGCTCAACATTTGCGCATTTACCTTTTGGATATTTCACGACATGGCATCACTGCATCTGCAAACCATTAATTGAACTAAACCAGGACCTGAGCTGCCAAAGATCCATCAGGGAAAGTATCCACATCTGTACGTGCACCGCAGTTTGAAAACCACTGTCTAAACTGCCAATCACCCAATAATATATACCTACTTTCCTCCGTTATTTCAAAGTTTCCAATATTATATTTCTCCTGCTTGATTTGCAAACGTCTTCAAAGAGCCTGTTCCAGATGTTTTATTTGTCTTGACCCAGACAGATATGTTGTAAAAGCAGCTCAAAATACTAATTAGAAAGCGTTTTATCGTCCGCTAATCAGGAAGCTGCTCGTTTTCCTTAACATTATGGCTTCTCAAGGTTGTGAAAAAGTGTGAATAAATAATAGATGCTCAGAAAGCGAAAGGAAAATGAGGAGTAACTTTGGACCACAGCAAACTGTTTACAACGAACTAGTCCTGTTTTTCATAATTTAAAAGAAGAGCTCCTTTAATGACGGCGTTCCATGCTCTTGTCTCTTCTTTTTTCACACTCACAGGCAGACGGAGTGTACACAGCAGTGGCCAAACCTCTCCTGACTAGTGCCCGTTGATGTTTTTAAGATACAGAGCCAAACTGTAACGGTGAGGTCTCTGTATAGATTTAAATGACCTTCTCTGTCAGTCAAACTACAGGAAAATGGCAACAGAAGCGTCTGCATTATGAATGGGTATTGGCGACTTGAAGTCTTTCCGCCGCTGATCATAAGCAGGGTGTATACGTTGTGTTTTATTGAAGATAATTTGTTCCATCACATTTTCACTTTTTTACTCAATCATTTGTATTCAGAATTTTAGTTGCTGAAATTGTTTGAAAATTCTAAACAAATGTTCACCTTATAAATATTCACCACTTTTATTTTCAAGCCCTCAAATTCAACATTTAAAAATCAGAGTGTACAATTCACACTGGAATTTTTCGCAGTAAAGATCTAAGACTAAAGACTAAGGTCTAAAAAAAATTAATACTAAACACAATATTGTTTTAAAAGTATTCTTTATGCTTTATGCTTTTATGCTTTTTTACAAACCAAACTTTGTGTTTCTGGACAGTTTTGGAACTTTGATCCCAAGTTCTGTTGTAATGCTACTCCAACTACTGCATACTACGATTGTCAGAAGTATAGAAAATCAATATTAATCGATACTAAAACTTGTTTCAAAACTAAAAGTCACATTAACAGGACAGAAATGAACCTTTCCTGAACAGCTTTAGTATAAGAGCACATAAACTAGGACCACTACGGAACCTACCTGGACGACTGACGGATAATGCATAGTAATAATAAAAAAGAAAATACTATGATTTAATATACAAAATTACATTCTGTTGTTTATTCAATTTTAATATCATGACAGCACTACTCTATACCCAATCTGTTTTTTGTTTTTCCTTCTTGTTCAAAGGCAGTTCTGGGGTAATTGTTCGGTCCAGACGAGACCCTGTGACGTCTGAAAACACAATACTACACAAGGATATGGGATCAGCTGAGGACAGGAGCTCAGGGTAAACGGGGACATTTCACATTCCAGTCTGTTCATCTGGGTCACTGTCTGGGCAACAAAACTGTCACACACCAAGTGCATATGAAAGGTTTTTGAGTTTTTCTTTTCATGACTTGGTTTAGTGGGGTAGTACCTCTGGTAAATATCTATTATAAATCGAAATCAGTTAACGGTAGTTTGTTACAAAATGTTAAACGGCCTGTATTACTCTATTTTCTGATCTATGTTATAACGTTTCAAGAGTCATTTTGGTCACTATTTGCTGAACTATATCATGAATAAATATAAATAATTGGTCTGATATTTTATTTGTCTGCTGTCCTACACTTGCACTGTGTTTGGTTATCACAATCAGAGCACAACACACAGTCAAACGGAAAGTTTATGCAGCAGCACAACCTGATCCACCGCTCACAACCAGCCCCAACGACACAACTTAATCCACCGCTCACAACCGGCCCCAACGACACATCTTAATCCACCGCTCACAACCGGCCCCAACGACACAATTTAATCCAACACTCACAACCAGCCCCAACGACACAACTTAATCCAATGCTCACAATCAGCCCCAACAACACAACCTGATCCACCGCTCACAAAAAACCCAACGACACAACCTGATCCACCGCTCACAACCAGCCCCAACAACACAACTTAATCCACCGCTCACAACCAGCCCCAATGACACAACCTGATCCACCGTTCACAACCATCCCCAACGACACAACTTAATCCACCGCTCACAACCAGCCCCAATGACACAACCTGATCCACCGTTCACAACCAGCCTCAACGACACAACTTAATCCACCACTCACAACCATCCCCAACGACACAACTTAATCCAACACTCACAACCAGCCCCAACGACACAACTTAATCCAATGCTCACAACCAACCCCAACAACACAACCTGATCCACTGCTTACAAAAAAAACCAACGACACAACCTGATCCACCGCTCACAACCAGCCCCAACGACACAATTTAATCCACCACTCACAACCAACCCCAAAGACACAACTTAATCCACCGCTCACAACCAGCCCCAATGACACAACTTAATCCACCGCTCACAACCAGCCCCAACGACACAACTTAATCCACCGCTCACAACCAGCCCCAACAACGTCAGTAAAACAAAACACACAAAGCTATTAATTAGTAGTTGCTATTAAAATTATAGATGTTTTGGCCCATGTTTACATTGTGTTTTCTGTAGTAACAGTTATGGAAATGAAAACAAAACTTCTACTAAACTATCCATGGGTTTCAGCTTTCTGTTACATGCAACATTTTGATGACTTTTTCACATTCAAACGATATAATGCTTTGTTTAACACTGTTCATTGCTACGACATCCTTCTGAAACCCCCGGACAGGGAAACTAGGCAAGACTTTGAGAAAACTCAGACGGAGCCAGAGGGATTCCCTGTGCCTCATGTGGTCAGACTGACCCCGAAGACAGAGCGTTAGAACAGGAGTTTAATGATCTGACCCAGAACACCACACAGCTGCTACCGTCATTCACCAACTCTCTCAAGTTTCTCACAGTAATGTTTGGGTAATGTCTCTAAAGATGACAACAACTAGCATGCTAAGATGAACTACTTGAATATCGGACAATAAAATGCTTTCTAACTAGATATAGACAGTACACAGCAGACATACTGTATTTTGAGATGTTTATTGGTCTGACACGAATCACAAACGTTGAAGTACTATAATAAAACTACTTTATACAATACAAAAATCAAGCAGGATAATCTCAGTAAACCTTTTTTTTAAACACAGGATAGTTTAAAAGTATGCGCTACAACAAATACCAGTACTTTGTGGTTTCTTTACTGGGGTAAGACACATTTTGCTCAAAAACAGTACAGTAAAGCAAGTCTTAATGTGAGGATATGAAAATGTGTTGTGAAAATGATTCTATGGAGTGTACAGTTTAAATAAGATAGGATTTTCCCATTTCTCTATCATTACTCTTCAAACAGGATTGACCTATTTAAACTGTTATTTATTCCAAAGGCTGTATCTCCATGAGCTCCTCTGATCTGTGTAACGTCCCTCTCAGCTAAAACAGACATAAATGGAGTCAGTATATACTCTGTGTGTTGTAATACTGCATAAACATGGGATGAGTCTTCATACTTCTGACTTGTACAATAGTGTTGCTGTTGAAATCTTTTTATTACAATCTATTTTGGGAGGGATCGATAAAAAGTCTAAGAGTATCAGTGCAATCATAGCTGAATTTCTGTCCTTATCTGAGGACAAGGGACAACACAGAGAGCTCTTTTGTAAGTACTGATCTGGCAACCCAAAAGTGAGGAGCTCATTCTGATTGGGGGATTGTCTCAAGAACCAAAACACAATAGATAAATACATACTTGACTTTGTGTAATGTTTTTTTGTAAATTAAATGAAATTGCTGCATTGTGACCTGTCAAAGGAATATTTGATTTGAATTATCAAGCACATTTAAAGGTACACTATGTAACCTTTTTAGTCGGCAGTCCATCACCTGCTGGTCTCCATGGAGATGTTAATGATGATCAAAATATCCCTCAAAATTGACCTTGAATGCCATGCAGGGTTACTGTGTAGGTAACCTTTCCACAGATCTGACTTGGCTTGCTGGTCTCCATGGAGATAGTTAGGTGTGAGACCCATGCTGTGGAGTCTTCTGAGCAAAGCAATAACATCTCTATGGAGACAAACAGGTAGCAGAAATGTTACACAGTGCACATTTAGAGCTTTAAGATTTAGTTTATTTATTGAACGTATCAATTTTGATAATCCTAAAAACCTCCTCTCATTCACACAGCTTCAGTGAACAGTCGTCTGCATAATTTGCCCATATGTTTTATTTTGAAATGTAATCCCATCGTATTGAAAAAGTGCCC
>CM068357.1:29206814-29369314 GCA_034769755.1 Odontamblyopus lacepedii | reverse complement strand
CTTTGATAAGACTTTCTGAGGCACAGCTACTTGTATTTTTGCTGATTTTAAAGATCCTACATTACTCCAAATCAACTCTTTTGAGCTTTAAGTTATGTTATGATGCTGTTACCTCCTCAAAAACGTACCTGGAGTTGTGTTTTGTTTCATTCACACATGAGTAATCCTTTAAATGATTCTAATTATGGTGTATAGAGTTTAAAAACACAGTGGAGGCCTTCTTGTACTACCAAGGTTTTCAGTTTGAGAGAAGAACTCTGGATAAATACTCAGGATTCGTGTGTTTAACGTGTGAATGAAACAAAACACAACTCTAGATATGTTTGTGACGAGATGAGGAAACAATATTTCAACATAAATCAGGAAATGTTGTAACGCAGGCCCTTTAAAGTTTTTGTTTTTGCAGTTTCGGTCAGCTGCCGCCCGTCGGCCGTCTCGGAGCAGCTCCCCGGCTCTCGCGTGTCTCCCGGTCGTGACTTGTGACCCGTTTCCTTTCTTCGGCGCAGAAAAAGCTCTCAAAAAGGGGTTGGCCCGTTTTCAGTGCGTGATCGATCGCGCCTATCCCCGCTTTCAAGCCGCCTCCTCATCTGTCACTTTCCTCACGCTGACCTTTGACCTTTGAGAGTCCTAAGTTAAAACTACAAAAGCGTCCCAAAACATCAATGAAAACAGAAGACACAGAGAGAAAGAGGGAGAGAGAGGAGGAGGAGGAGGCGGAGGAATGTTGAGGACCACAGCTGCGTTGGAGATTAAGCAGGAGATGTACTTGCTGTTTAAGTACATTTACAAGTATCCATGGATTTCCTTAATGAAGTTTGACATATTACTACATATTACAGGACATATTACTTTAGAACTGGAGTTGTGTTGAATAATGAATCCACTTGCACTTAAAGTTTTGCACGGTTGTTCCCACACAGTATTCTCTATTTTCATTTACCGTTGTTTTAATTATTGTTTTATTCACTGTTTTATTTGAAGCAAGTAATGTTATTTTGTTCACTGATGCTGGCAGTAAGAGTGGATTCAGATGTTTACATGAATCAAAAGTGAATTTATGGAAATGCTGAAAATGTGAAGAATAGACACCTTGTAAATGGTGTATTGCTATGGTAACCGTCTACAGAAATTCGCTTAAAACACCTTGATGGAAATGCCTCTACATGCGTTTTTTGCTATTCTACCTGCTTGTTTGACTTTTTTAAGTATACACATTTTACATGGGAGGAAACACAGTTAGAGGAACCATAAAAATGTTCAGATGAATCAAAAAAGAATTTCTGGAAATGTTAAAAATATGAAGAACGGACGCCTTGTAAATGGTTGAATTCTCTGTTCTACCAGTCTGGCAAGAGTAATTGCAATTGCTGTTTAGTCTGTTTCAGCTTCCTGTTATATGCAATTTTAAGGAGGAATTTAGGCAGACAGCTCCACTAAAGTGCGTATGTAATTTGGTGGAACAATACTTTGTGTAAATGTAAATGATAGTTTTACACAAATCAAGACGCAATTTCTGAAGAAAAATTTAAAAAAAATATGCTGAAAATGACAGGAAATGGAGAGAGTTCCATACTGATGATATCACACTATGGTTAGCCCCTTAAAGCCTGAATTTATATAATTTTTGTTGGTTTTTATTTGTGTGTTTTTGCCTTTAAGTAGATGGTAAATTAAATTGAGATTATTAATTTGACATAAAATTTAATAGAAATTTGTGTATTTTACTTTGTATTTTTGTGACTAGAAACAAGTGTTTGCCAAAGGTTCTTAGGAAGGTTCTGAATCTGCCCAAACCGATGTTGCAGCCGCTAACTCGGTTTAAATCTTGATCCAAACGGTTTGTTGCATATTTGTGACACTCGGCGTTAAGGGGTTAGAGAACAAGGAAGTAAAATTTTAAACCTAAAAAGTGGCCAAACTCAGTGTTTAAGAGTTTTGTGAAATCATAAATATAATGATGTTAAGTGTGTTTTAATGTTTTAGTAAAATGAGGAGTCTAAGCGGTCATAGGCACTTTAAATACAGAAATATTGAATGGCGGTATGATCAAACTTGCAGATCGTCACTATGACAACACTATCATCCTGCTCTACAATAGGTCCAGATGAATAATACATGTTACCACCACTTTAACAGCAAGTACATCTCCAAGTGTCTCCAACAACGACAGCAGATTTGGGTGGTCAGAGTTTGGTATCCGTTTCAATTCCAATAACATCAACAAAGCCCTTTTTAGACCCCCTTTAATATGTATAAACTGGGGATTTATTTGGAAATAATTCAAAATATCCTCACTGCTGCTTGGCGTATAGAAAAAAAAGTTCTTTTAAGACTTCATGTTTCACTGTTTTCTGCTTCAGTCATAAGTACAGAGTCTTTCTTCCTTTGTATAATCCTCCATTTTGAAAACACATGGTCCCATATTTGTCCGTGCATCCCTGGAATTTCAGTCCAGACTTTGGTCCATAAGAAGTCCTCTTTCGGATCCGGGTGTGGTCCGACTTTTAGGTGATCTCTGGCCTCAAATAAGGAAGGGCACCTGTGGAAATGCAAGGAAACAGGTGTGAAATTATGAGCAGAGAAAAGGGGATGGACAGAGAGTGTATAAAAGAGATATATAGCCATCATAAATCTAAGTGCATGTTTTAGCGTTTAGCGTGTAGCTCCAGTAACATGTGGACTGTGTTAGCGTCATGTGTTAGCGACATGTGCTAACAGTGATTTGGGTGCAGAGATAGAGTCAAAACAGAAGCGTGAAGATGTTGATAAATTGAAACAACAATCGTCTTTATTGTTGTATTGGAATAGATATTATAAAACCATTTGATATAAGTGATAATTTGCGAATAGCTTTAGATTTGTAATAAGTGATATTTCAATGTGGCATTTATCTTGTCTTGTCTCTATGGAGATGTTATTGCTTTGTCTGCAAAGTTCTACAGTATTGCATTGAACTTATCTATTTTGGATTTGTTGCAGATATTTTTATTGCTCAAAAACTCTTTAAAAAAATATAAGTTTTAACTGGGCTCGCCTCTCCACAAATCTGACCTGTAATTTGGCCTGGTGACATCATGTCATCTGTTCATCCCCAAGGAAGATATAGGTGTAGTGCTAAACTAAACTGAAACTAACTAAAACTAAACTTGTAAAGCAATCAAATCTCCACGGAAACAAACGGATGAGAGGCCGCACTCTCCACCAAGAAAGTTACACTGTACACCTTTAAATCAGTATATCAACACTTTTTTAAAAAACATATATTTTGTCCAAACCTGTTAATATACTCCAACTTACAGTATGTACTTAAATTATAATAATTTTATTTAAAAAATCTAATATTACATAATACTGTCTGAAAAGAGATATGTGCATTAGAAGTGTGTGAATTTTTATTTCATTCAAGTTTAAAATAAAATAAAAAGTAGCATATATTAAATCAAGGTCAAATATCCTGTAGTTATTGAATATGATGGTAGAAAGATTTTGTAATTATACTTTTTTAAGTAAAAAAAAAAAAGTCAAATAAATATCCTGTTTTATTCCTCCAAGTGCCCAAAACACAGCGCACTGACACCTGCTTCCTGTTCTAAGCAACCGCCTGAGAACTTTTTCCCATCAAAACAATATAATATTTTGGTTTCAAATTTTCATCGCTATAGCGACGGTCTTATTCGCTCATCATTCTGAAACCGATAAATAGGAAAAGACACAAACCCAAATAAAAACATTACATGAATCAACACATTATAGTCCAGATCCTGGACTAGAACAGGACCAGGATCACAGGGTTCATTACGATCTAATACTGTACATGATGCTATATTATGTATTATGATACGGTGACAGATGTGATAATCTATATTTGCACATGATACTCTTTATTTATTTTTTTACTTGGGGGAATACTTTTATTTTATTGTAGAGCAACCTCCATAAAAAAATATGTTTCTTTTCTTTGACGTCGCTTCTCTCATTTGTCATATTGTGTTCTTAAAGGTGCACTATGTAACTTTTCCTCCATTTGCATAGCTTTATAGAGATGTGATCACATATCCTGGAATCAAAAAAGAAAACATAATTTGGTCATTGTGCTTAAGTTTTGTAGGCGTGAATAGTTTTCATCATGTCAGCAGCTTCTTCACTTACAGGATACTGGTAAATTCACTTTTTCCCTTCCTTTAGTAAATATACAGAAAGTGGAATTAAAACAGTTATTAAAATGCAAAATTTAAATTGTGTGGTCACTACTGGAAATTTTTTTGAACCTCCTCAACCCCATCAGTTGGAGCAGTATATTACGCTGTGCTCCAAACACATTATAGCAACAATATGTCTTTGTTAAATCACTATCAGTGCAAAGTTAATATGAAAAACATCTACTTTAATCATCAAAACAGTGAATATGTCAAATGTATTGCATAAACAAATTTCCTTCCCCTAAATAAGCATCAAAATTGTAGTGCGATCACAACAAAAAATGCGAAAAGATACAAAAAATACAATATATCAATTCAATGGCCCACGATATTGAGACTGTATCACCAAATTTAGTCTAGATCCTGGTCTAGAACCTGGTCTTGTCTTAGTCTGTGGTCTACGGACTTTGGACTCTTCTCCCATGTTGACCTTATAGCACTAGCACCTGTTTCCAATATCCACCCTGCCATAGGCTATTAGCATCTGCCCCCCACCCCACCAAAACTACCCCAAAAACTGCCCCGAAAACTCCTCTGCACCCAACCCCACACCCGCTATCCACTCGCTGATTAATCAATTCAAGACGGCGCTAACAAGGTAGAGCAAAGTATCGGTGTATCCCTGTACGTTGGGTCTATCTGTGTTGACTGAGCATTCTACTCTTTCATTTGTGATTTCTAACCAAATTATTTATGTCGACATGCGCAGCTTTCGGATATTAACTACGCTATTAATTTGATACCCAGTCCCCATTGCGGAGATCTTTGAAGGCCTAAGTTGTTGTAAAGGGTTGCCGAGAGGTCACGGGATGGACAAATCTGATTGGTGCACCCCCTATGGACCGAAATTGGACATGGCGGGTACTGCAATCACACGACGTCGCTTTACAAACTCAGATCCTGTTTGAAGTGGATTTAAACGGTGATTTTAAGTGAAAGGCCTTCTCGAATGTGGAGACGAAATGACAAAAAGTGAAATTGTAGCTAACTGGATCTTTCTGCTTGAACACTGGCTTGATTGCTTTAGCGTTGCAATCAGATGTGAACAATTAACCCCAACACTTGTGGCTGCACGGTCGGGCTCGGGGAACATGCTACGGTAATGCCACGTACAACCGCAAACTGCTATTTCCAAATACGATAGGTGAGTTTACGTTATGTGCAATGAGGCGCAGGATCGCTCACGTACTACTGGTGCGTCTAACGTTATTCAGATGTTAATGCTACTTCAAACAGAAATCTGACTTCACTTCATGTCGTGTTTTTTTTTTTAATTGGCATACAATAATGTTAGACTTTGATTTTATTTGTGAAAAAAATATTCAGCAAAAAAGTGACAGACATGAGGTTCTGTTTAAAAAATATGGTATTTTTTTCTTGTCCCGCCTAAAAATAAGAAATCTGAATTATCCTGACTAAACTTGATTGGGATTTGAACTGCAAACCCTTTAGTTAATGGGCATGTCATAAAAACCCATACCCATATCACCAATGATACAGTTATCGCAATATTGAACATATAATATTGAATCCAAACTATACTTTTACCAGTGCATTTTGTTGCTGTGTCCAGGGCAGCTCTAACTGTAGATGTAGAGGTGCAGAGTATGGACAGACTGAATAATGAGTTGTAATTTTGTAAACTAAACTTTTTTTGCTTCTAAACTGTGTATTTGGTGTTTGAATAGTATAATCTATTGGCAAATTTTGTGCAAACTAGGTACTTTTGCTGCTTTGTCTCATTGGTGACATTTTTGAGTACAAACACCTATTTGCACGGGTGGAGTCTGAAGTGTGGATACCTGTTTGACCAGTGGGTTAGGGTTCATGTTACATCACAAACCAGAAAGACGTTTAGAAACATGTAATGATAACTTTCGGCATAGTTACGACTCTGGGCTCGCCAACCAACTGTGATAAAACCTACTGAAGTAAATGTGATCATTGGTAAAACTGCAAACGTATGTGCTGTTTGGAATCATCTTGAATTTGGCACCCTCATCTCTGTTGTGTCTCAGTGGGGAAAAGAACCTGAGGCGTGGCTGTAATGATTAGGCGAACATAACAGAACGCTGCAATGACATGTAGATAGCCATTTTCTCATTTTCCTAGATTTTGTCAGACTTAGTTTACGTTTACACTGAAACGAATCACTGTATCACCATATCGGAAACGATTTGCATCGCCTGAAATGGTAGTCACAAGCCTAGGTAGGTGTCACGTTGTCACGACGTCATGTGGGCTGTAAAAACAAGGAAGTGGAGCAGCATGTCTGAATGGTCTGAAGTTGCAGCAGCCGATTTTGAGCTGAGGAAAATGGTAAGCGTGAAAACAGTCTTTTTGGGCTGTTTCCTGTTTGTCTAGGGTTTGTTTAAACTGTTTTCAACAATAGTGTCACATGACCGATGTCACAAATCCAGCGAATCAGGAAGGCACAGGTCACAGTGAGGTGGTCCAATCAGGACAGAAACTAGAGCTCCTATGCCAGCATATCACTGTTTTCAGACATCCACACCGCGCCAGATCAGATCCGTACTCAGGTGAATCCGTGGGAGCTGGCGGCTCCAGATCATTCCATCTCTAACGTTTTCCATCGGTTTAGTGTGGATGAACACTGCACCCATAACGAAAATGACTCGAATACATATTAGTGTGGATGGGGCCTTAGTACCACAAACAGAGCCCGCCGGAAGTTGTTACAGCATGTTTCCAAACACCTTCCTGGTTTGTGATGTAAGCGTGAATAGAGCCCAAAATACTGTTCTTCCACCTCCACACCCCGTCCCTCCTCCCCCCTCACTCTCTTTAGTCTTCCAGGTACTGCTCAGTTTAGCAGCTTTATTTGAAATGTGGTTGTATTTGGAGTTTACCTGTTTAGTCCCATTTGAATCCAGTAGTTAGTAAAAAGCGTAATAATAAAGTTGTATTGACCTTACTTTGTGCGTACTGGCTGTATTGGTAGGGCCCCACATGGTCCACGGTGTACCCAGGGGAGGTGTAGGCAGTGGGGGGGTGGTAGGACTGTGAGCTGGGCAGAGAGGGCAGAGCGGCCATGGAGGGCACGCTGCTCAGACCCTCCAGGCCCTTCAGGTGCTCCATGCGCTGGCTGCAGTTTGACGCCACACCAGCGGGGGGCTCCAGGGCGCCGGTGAGCGGGGAGATGGCATAGTCGCTCTGGGGCTGGTGAGGGACTCCACCATGGTTTAGCAGACCCATCACCTGGACAGACGAGGAAATACTGTACGTGTTAGAAAAATAGGATTTAGCTGGTGTTTTTTTAATATATATTAGGGTGGTCAGAAGTATCAAAAATCAGATACTAATGGATACCAAAACTAATATTGAAACTAGATACTCATTTGAGCAGGTATCAATACTGGAAAATCACATTTACAGGACAAAATTTGAGCTTTCCTGAACAGTTTTAGTATGATTTTAAGTACAGTGTGTAATATTTAAATGAACGCAAGAGCACTGAGTTTGTGAAAGCAGTATTTTAGTAGTAATAGTAGTAGTAGCAGTAGTAGTAGTAGTATAGTAGTATTAGTAGTAGTTGCTGTTGTTGTTGTAGTACCACCTCCCATCAAGGGAAAGTGAGAGTTAAAACCAGCCAAGAATATTACAACCAAAGCAAAGGAACAACATTTTCACAGAAACAAGCAGAAAAAGCTAAATACGATTCAGGTTTGTGGAGATGCAAGCCTGCTCAGAGTAAGGACACATGTTTTTCAATGCAATAATAATTATAATAATAATACATTTTATTTATTAGACGACTTTCTGGACACTTAAGGTCGTCTTACAACAACATAAACAAATTAAATATGATTTAAATATACAGTTAAAAGCCTACAGTTAAAGTAGGACAGTATTTAATTGATTAATTGTGTTTAGTATTGTAATATTTTTAATATTGTATTTTATTAGTATTTAGTATTTAGTAATGTATTAGACAGTATTTGAATTGATTGATTGTATTTAATTGACTTACCATTAACACAACACAACAAAGGTGAAAAAACAACATTGTTTTAGTGTATTTTTGAATAAAAGTTCCGTATAATGTCCTTAAGGTGCATTGTGTAACTTTTCTGGTGCTTTGTATTGAATGTTTCAGGCATAAAACCTTTCTGTCATCATGGAGACCAAACTAGGCCGAGTTACCAGTCAGATCTGTGGAGAGGCAGCCCCAGTCATAGACAGAATACATGTTTTTCTAGGTATTTTTAAGATATAAATCCACCTCTAATTGAATAAATGTAAGGTAGAGCTGTTTAATGTCATACTGTGGAACATTCCAGGAAGAGCAATGAAATCACCATAGAAACAAGAAGGTGATGGACCCATTACCAGAAAGTTACACATTGCTTCTTTTATGTTTGAAAGTTACACATTGAGCAAACTGATCAAATATGTCAAACTTTTTCACTTCAAATCCTGCTTTGAGTTGAATTATTACATCTGGGTCTATCATTCTCACTGAGGAAATCCCCCACCGAGCCCATCAAAGGGCAGCAGAGAGGGACATCCGAGACATAGGGGGCACCGCTGAGCACGAATTAACCAATTTGTACCAACTCCACAACCTCCCAAACTCCCAAACTCTTTTCTGACACCGCTACGAATGATAACGCAGACTTATCTCTGTGTCGTTGAATTTATTTATTTAAACACAGATAAGTTGATAGCTAAGAGACAGAATGAATACCGCAGTTTGGGAAATCCTCTGGCGCTTGACCTGGTCCATATTAGCGTCAGATAATTCAATTTGAGGGAGATTTCTTTTTTTTGGACAAAGAACGGATGGAAAAACACCAAAGGGCAAAGCAGACTCCAGACCAGGATTGTGTACTTAAGGGGACATAGGTCAAACGATTTTGTCTTTTTTTTAAATGTTGGGCATTTGCTAGGGAAAATTAAGCTTGAACACTAAAAAAGAAAAAAACACAGAATTTTAATGTGAAATGCCATGACAAAAATTACAGGCAATGTATAACGTTATTGGACAATTTTTGTTTGTCTCTCTATATAGCCATTGTTCTATCTACATAAGGAAACACAAGTAAAACTCTAATTTATTTTTTAAATGTTGGGGTTTGTTAAGAATATTTAAACTTTAACACTAAAATTTAAAGCTAAATTAAAATCTTGAAGGTGTCTTTTAGCAGATTTTTTAATATGAAATGCCATAGTAAAAAATGCAGACAATGGGGCAGTTATTGTTTACAAAATGTTGTCAAATCATTCATTAAAAACTATTCAAATCCAAACCTGAATTAAAGGATATATAAAACTATTTCAAATTAATTCATTCTGATAGTTAAAAAAGAAAGAAAAATGTGGGAAAAATCTATGTATTAGGGATGAAACACGAGATCAAGTCCATGAGAACAAGACACACTAAGCATTTGTGAGGTTTAGTTTACAATTTTGGCTTCACATTTTTTTATTTACTGTATTTTATATATTTGCTTTTTGGAATTAAAGCTTCTCAAGAAAGAGTAACTCACTAGTATTTAAACACATGGGGGAAAATCACAAGACCCATTCCTACTATCTATCTATTTATCCATCTACCTCTCTGTATCTCTGTAGCCCTTGTGTTGTGCCTATTGGCCTCCTGCTGTTCCTAATGCGTTACATCCCTGCTCTGTGCTCTGATACTGCTGGGGACGGTTACGGGCGGAGGGCTGTGCTTGGGTCTTTTAACACGGACCAGCTCTAACCTCCTCTGGCTCTGAGCGCTGTATTACTGCACACACAAGGTCCACATGGTCCTGCTTAAGTCATTTCCCACAAAGAGGAGACACAGGAGAGAGAGGAAAGAGAGGAGAGAGAGGAAAGAGAGAAGAGGAGAGCTACCTAAACCTGGTGGTGAAACACTGAGTTATAATGTTAGCAAAGAAAGAGATAGACTAATACTACTGTTATATGACTATCTGGAATTATTTGAACCATTGACTATTTTTGGTGCGCTTATACAATATAATTATCTTTTCTTGAACTCATTTTAATTGGAGAATTGTATATTTATGTACATTTTTTTTCTTTTTTTCTTTTAAATGCTGCTCTTTACTTAATCTGAATTGTGATTTCTAAACTTGCTAAATCAAGTCAAGAGTAAAAAAGTATAGTGCTCCATCTTCTAAACTTTGCGATTAGTACAAAGCAGTGTCATAGCTTGAACATGACTGCACTCTAAAATTCCCACAATGCATCAGTAACAGATATTGGTGATCATAAGATCATGCTTTCAAACCTTGTCAAGAACTTTTTAAATATTTAGGTCACTCTGAGTTCTCCAATATCCTTCATTAAAGAAGGCACTTTGTGATTTTCTCTTGTATAGTTATAATCGCTGACATCCGTGGATCATTGTGTTACATTTAGGAAATTTTAACTCACAATATTGATAAAACCACTTAGTAAAAGACACAAGTCCGCTGGGTCCTGCGTTAGAAAATGAAACGGGAGCAGACATTGGTGTACACGTCATCACAACAAAGAGCTGTCAGCACCTCCGATGGATCGCTGCACATTATGCTAGGAAGAAGCTGATTTTTAACTTTTAATTTTATTTAATTTTGGTTCAAATGAAAAAAAAATTAAAGAAGAAAGTAAGTACCGGTACAAAGCAGTGGGCATATGTCAGTGACGGTGAAAGTAGAGGATCTTGATAATAAGCGATTAGGCATAGCTCAAAAATGCACAATTTGCTCTAAATACGACTTCTAGAGGGTATATGAGAAGAAAAAACAACAGTAACATGATTAAAAGCTCTAAAAAGTCAGTTTTGCATAGGTCTGCTTTAAATTCAAATATGCACAATACACCTAGATACCTTGTTGTTGCATTGCTGTCTTCCTGCATAGAGAAATGGGTCAAATGTGGGGTTGTGTAATCAATCTAATTTAAGCAACACTTTTTTCATTTTTAATTGTCACTGATCAGCTTGGTTCTTTTTAACGAATAGGTCCACAGCCAATCCTCTAATAGTAAAAGAATGTCATCGAGCTGTTAATAAAAGTCTGCTTTATTCATCTTTATCAAGTTAATACTGAAATCAATCGAATGCAAAGAAAAAAAAATCAACTTTTTATGAAAATTGTTGGATGGATTTGGTTGAGTAGAAAAACATTGTTGCTTAAAGCACTCGTGCATTTCTGAGTGCTTTCGTCATGTTGTCTCGTCTCTGTCCCAAACACATGTGGACCATTGCTCCGGGGCATCTGGACTAAACAGGAAGAATGTCGGGACTGCTGAGGCTGTCCGTATGAAGAACGCACAAATACACGCCATTCAAACACAAGAATATCTGACCAAATATGAAGAGAACGCTGCAGAGGCCTCGAGGGAACCATATTTGAACACTAACATTATGAGGCCGTATCTAGATACACAATCGTACCACAGTTTGTTTGGGTAATGTATAAGTCTGTGTGCAATATTAAAAGCCTGGATACGGACAGCTGATTTATGCGAGGAGAATGATAAATAAAAGGTTAAATGGCAAAAGTACAAGTCAAAATGTAATGAAAGAATATACAAAGTGTTTGAAATTTTACACATATAATGAAATTTTATATCATATAGGGACTAAAAACTTAAAAAAAAACCTAAAGTCCTAACCCAAGGCATTTGTCAGAGAATCAGAGAATTAAATGCTATTTTCATATTAGCAAAAATAAAATATGCTTATCTGTTTGATTCCGAATCTGATTAAAAAAATGTCAGATTTTTTTTAATCAGACAAATTTTAGATCATATTTCAGAAAAAAAAAGTTCCAAAAGAAATAAAATAAAAGAACAAAATTAAAACGACAATATGTATTCAGACTCATTTTGTTTCCCTTGACCCTTTAAATAAAATTGTAGATCACATTTTTTATAGAATATCCATCTTTTTATGCACGCACTGAAAACATAAAAATACTAATCTGTATTGTTTATTTATGTCATGAAAAAATTGTGTAAAATATGTAATCTCTGCTATTACAAACAAGTATAATTTTCTGTTAATCCCATTATCTGCTCTTCAGGTCCTCTGTTGTTTCTGTCTTGCCTCCTACATTTGAATTAACCGAAGAAATTACAATATAAAGGTTTTTAAAAATAGAAACGCAACTGGTAGATTTTTTTTACTTTCATTACCTGATTTCTTCGTAAAAAACATGAAAAACAGATTACAGATCCATAGTTATTCCTCACTTATCTTATGCATTCAGAGCATACAGTAGTTTACAACTACTAGCATGTGGATGTGTACTTCCTGATTATCGGACAATAAAACGCTTTCTAATCAAATGCAAACATGACACCGCAGACTTATTTTGACTTCAAAGCTGCTTATACAACATATCTGTACCTGTGGAGAGAGTCCGTTGCCTAGTGCTTGGTTGATGGGGTTGGCTGGTCCTCCGGGGCTCACGAAGCTGTCGGAGTACCCAGAGAAGGAGTGCCGTCCCGGGGCCAGGCAGTAGGCCGTGCCCCCCTCTCCCTGGGACCCGCTGGAGCTCTGGTGTCCTGACGAGGGGGGCAGAGGCTGGGGACGGTGCACGGTGCTGGGAGGATCTGACACGAGAAACCAGGACATGTTTCAATATTATACACTGCTTTTAAAGGTGCATTGTGTAACTTTTCTGGTGGAGGGTCCGTCAAATGCTGTATTCCATGGAGACCAATCAGTTGAAATAATGTTTAACTGTAGGTTTTAATAAGATTTAATTTATTTATGTTGTTGTAAGGCGAGCTTGAGTGTCCAGAAAGGCGCCTAATAAAAAAAAAAGTTATTATTATTATTATTAGATGCTTTTGCTTTGTCTGGAATATTCCACAGTATGGCATTAAACATTTCTATCTTCATGGAAACCAAACCAGACCAAGGTACAGGTCAGATCTGTGGAGAGGCGACCCCGCTCACAATCAGAGTACCTGTTTTTCTAGGTATTTTTGAGCTGATCTGTAAATTAATACATGTAAAATAGAGTTGTTTAATGTCATACTGTGGAACATTCCAGGCAGAGCAATGGGATATCCATAGAAACATGAAGGTGACGGACCCCCCAAACCAAAAAAAGTTACACAATGCACCGTTAAGTAACTGTTTTATGGTGTATTCATGTTTATTTATCTACAGTAATGATTGGATATTGTTGTCTGAAAGCAGCTTAGAACTCCAGTAAATAATATATTCAACTTAATTTATGGAGAATGTAGGTATTGTTATGTGAATTATTTGTCCCATTTCCACAGGAGAGGAAATCTGAGACATTTTGAAGTACGTACATGAGTCCTGACTAACCCTCTGTGAGTGATTGTGTATTTTTAAAGTTGAGAGAAGTTTGGGGAAAAGGAGCGGTAATGTTAGTTTTATGCTACTGTATTTCTGGAGGTTTCTGAAAGTGTTTGTTGGTGGAGCAGCTGTGAAAACTTCTCTGATCTAGCCAAGATTTTAAAACTTATATCAAGCTATTCATCTTGTTTTCAGATGTATTATCTACTTACTAGTTCTGAATTGGTTGTGTAATCTTAAAAAATGTCACATATATTTCTTCCATGACTCAACTAGTCAGAAAATCTTAAATTTAGGCAATAAATGTTAAAAAAAAAAGCTACAATCCATTTACCATAGTTTTCCCCTGCAACACTTCACTTGGTTTTAGATTCAGTGATACAGATTTGCTTGATACTTAAGTATGTTTATCTAAAACTTATCATCCATAAACTTTTTTCCAGCCCATGAACACGGCTTCATTCTAGTCTAGAGGTCGTTTATTTTAAGATAACTTGTCAAGTAAAATGATCTTGCTGCATGGACAGATAATTAAACTTTTTGTCATTTTCTGATAGATTTAAGTGTTTAAATCTTCAATTTTGGCCAAGCTTTTTTGCAGTAGTAGTAGTAGTAGTAGTAGTAGTAGTAGCAGTAGTAGTAGTAGCAGTAGCCGTACCTTGTGCTATAGATGAGGGCGGGTAGGAGGTCTCTGAGAGCTGGTACGGCTGCAGACTGGACATGGCGGAGGGAGGGAAGCCCCCGGGGATCAGGTGATTAAACGCCATGAGCTGATTGGCTCCCGCCTGCTTCCTCCAGCGCGCTCGCCTGTTACTGAACCAAACCTGCAACAGACACAAGAGGTACGTTAGTCATCCTAAACCAATAATACACATGTTTAGTGTCTTTTACAATCGTGAATTTTGATTGAATAGAAAAAAAGAATGTGAATTAGCCCTCCTAGACTTGCTGAATTGTTTTAAAAAGATGCATATCGCAAATGAGCTGAACGGTGTTTAGTCCTGGTTACAGAACACTAATTTATTATGGCTGTGCAGGTAATCGGATTTTAATCAAGATCAAGATTCAGTCATTTCTAATCAGTAAAGAT
Source organism: Odontamblyopus lacepedii (assembly GCA_034769755.1). Taxonomy (NCBI): domain Eukaryota; kingdom Metazoa; phylum Chordata; class Actinopteri; order Gobiiformes; family Gobiidae; genus Odontamblyopus; species Odontamblyopus lacepedii. Next base: position 29,354,733 of record CM068357.1, on the reverse strand, counting down.
CAGCTTTTAATGGAAGTAAAAAGTGGTTAAAAGTCTGTTCAGGAAATTCGTATTGAAAATGTTTTTATAAGAGAAAAAATTAAAAAGCAAGAAAGTCAATACTACTGAGGAAATATTTCTCAGCATTACCATTTGCCAATTCATAATGTTACTCTCAAAATGGTTATTCTTTATAGTTTTCAACACAAGTTTGCTTGCGATTTATGTTTTAATAATAAAGTAGTATGAAATGACAAATTAATACAAGAATCACATTTCAGAACATTTTTACAGGCCAAAACTACATGCTTAGTCGGTACTGGATAGTTTGCTATTTGTGGAGGAAATTATGGTACTTCAAAATTTGCAGCTTTTGAGATTTACTGATTGCATTCATTCAAAAGCGACAAAAATAACAAGCTCAAAAAATAAACTCAAATGAAATGACTGAGTGCACATGGACAGAGCATGAGTCCATCTGCTTAACCCTTCCCATGTGAATTCTATGGGGAACGATTTACACTGTTTTACAATGGTCCGAATGTGCGGGAGGCGAGGCAGAGCTGGACTATGGGGACTGGGATCAGAGCGGCGAGTGTGGCTGTGTGGGCCCGGGTGATCCACAGCAGGTTAAAACAGTTAAATACAGGGAGAGTCTGTTAAGTAGACTTTATAAAGGGGCGGGAGAAATGCGATGTTTGCTCAGATGTGATGCAGAACATTTTACGGCTCGCTGTAAAACCACGAGACAATTCAAACCATGTGAGGGGACGAAGATAACGCGATTCACATTTAGAGCAGAGGAGATGACCGAGCCCATGGAAGCTCATTTACAAACATTTATAGAGAGAAAAAAGAAGTTTGAAATAAAAATGATTCTTTATGAATAATTTGTTTCATTACTTTCGTTCTGTTTTAATAATCAAGACTTTGTTTAATTAATTTAAAGTATAAATTATATACTGAAAAACTGAAGCAAAACTTTTGTCTTTTTTTGCCTGTTACCTCTACTAACCTGACCTGACCTACAGCACACACAAAGGTTAGATTTTGTGTCAATTTTTACCTTTTCTCAGATCATAAACTGTTTTCTGTGGTCAAAATGCTTCAGTAGACTCTATTCACGCTTACATCACAAACCAGGAAGACGTTTGGAAACATGCGATGACAACTTCAGGCGCAGTTACGACACTGGGTTCGCCGACCAACTGTGATCAAACCCACTGAAGTAAATGTGATTGTTGGTAAAATGCAGACGGCAGACGTATGTGCTGTTTGGAATCATCTTGAATTTGGCGTCCTCGTCTCTTCTACTCGCATGTACCCAGTGCGCTCGGAGTTGTGCGTCAATGGGGAAATGATGAAAATTGAGGTATGGTTGGAATTGTTGATGAGTTGAACATAACGGAACACTACAATGACAGAGATGAAGAAAACTGGGACTTTTTTTTATTTTTTTCTAGATTTTGTAGACTTACTACCGCAGAGCCCGCCGGAAGTTGTCATTGCATGTTTCCTAACTTCTTCTGATTTGTGACGTAAGCGTGAATAGAGTCTATTGTTTTAGAAATAGCTTTTTATTGTTAGCTTTGGCTCCCTCTGCTCTCGCTCTGATTGGTCAGATCGGTCATGTGGTACATAAGACCATGCTCTAACCACTGAGGCCAAACTCCCAACACGCAACACTGAGCTCAGCCCATTCACTATAAAGGGCGGCCATGTTTGAACCCTGCTGACGTGTGGGTGGTGTCTCTGTGAGCCTGTTAGCTCAGCCCTCTGCGCTAGCTCCTCGCAAGTATATAAGCCTTTATAGAAGTTTTTCACATCGGCCGTAAGTGTCCCACTCGAGGTTCGTGTAACTTCCGGTTAATGATTTTCTATCTAATGTGTGTGGAAATGTCTCACATATTCGCCAGCTTCATAAATCTGCCCCATCACCAAATCTTCAACCAACAAGGTCCACAAAGAATAAACATTCTTCCATGAACAATTTATCCACAACTATCCAGGGAAGAAAGACGAAAGCTTAAAGGAGAAGAACAATGAGCATTAGTGAACTACTGAGCAAAATTAATGTTATGGTCATGAATAAAACAGACGTAACTCAGACTGATTCTACAATTAAAATTAAAAATCAATTTCATGATGTCAATATTCGATTTGTGCAGTTTGAATGCTCGACATCTCCAGTTTTGCTCAGTCGTCGTTCACCTTTAAGCTTTCGTCTTTCTTACCTTGATATTTGTGGATAAATTCTTCAGAAACAAAAAGAATGTTTATCATTTGTGGACCTTGTTGGTTGAAGATTTGGTGATGGGGCAGATTTATGAAGCTGGTGGAGAATACGTGAGACATTTCCACACACATTTTACCACAGAAAACCACTAACCGGAAGTTGCGCACACCTCCAGCAGGGCACTTCCGGCCCTCGTGAAAAAAGCATATTGTGCATGTTAGCTTAGCCTGTGTTAGCTCACCTGTACTCTAGCCTCTGTTAGCTTAGCCCTCTGCGCTAGCTCCTCGCGGGTGTAGATGTCGGGGTAGTGCGTGCGTTCGAAGGCTCGCTCCAGCTCCTCCAGCTGCTCTGCGGTGAAGGTGGTTCTGCTGCGGCGCTGCTTCCTCTTCAGCGGCAGGTCGGGCTCAGACTCCACCTCTGAGCCCTCGTCCGACTGAGGGGCTGGAAAAGGAACAAAAGTACACGGTTCAAAATGTCCGACTTCAGTTTAAGTTCACTTTAAATACGTACATTTGTGCAACGAGTTTCTACTCTCAAGACAGAGCTGAACGATTATGGAAAAACATCTAATAGGATTTTTTCTGACAAATGTTGCGATTAAATTTGCAGTTAATGTTTTAATAATAATAATTCAAAGTTTACATTTTAAACAGACAGAAAATCAATTGCATTATGACAAAGTAGAAGAATTGCATTTCCGAAAGTCCTGTCTCAAAGCACTCAAAACACTTCACAGCAAAGAACCACTTCAGACACCAGAGTACACACTGTAGACACTGGGAGCGAGGCAGGTTAAGTGTCTTGCCCTAGGACACAATAACATTTTTCATCTCTGTAGCAGCTTGGACCCACTACCAAAGTTTATGTCAGGAGATCCAAACCGGCGGCCTTCAGTTCAGAGGACGAGCACTCCGCCAACTAACCGTCGCCCTTTACATCATAACATTCTGAACAGGCGACAGCGAATCTGAAGTGAAATTGTAAAAACGCAGATGATTTTTCCCGGTCTGTGATTAATATCTCTGTAATTACTGAAGCTATCCACAAAGACGGGGTTGCCACGTGAAACAAAACCTGTTCTCAAAGTTCTCTGTGCTTCTTTGTCAACGCAATTGAGCGAAAGGAGAATCGTTTTTCAAGATGATTTCAAAAAGTGGAAGAATTATTCAACCCCAAAGACGTGATTGTTGTCGGTTGAAAGGACTTCAGGCTATGCCAAGTTTGTGACGCCATTCCATGACAACAGCAAAAAAACATTTATGGATTTTTATTTTTTTTTTCATATATTTCTTTCCCATGCCGTCCATTTGAAATCAGGTTTGTGTTCAGCTGACTCAAAATAATTAGATAAGTAGCCTATAAAAAAGTCCAAAGATTCAGGATTAAACTTTCTTAAGATTAAATTTGATGTTTAATTAGATTATGTTCACCTGATTACAGACATTCACACTGCCTTAAGAAATCCGCTAACTTCAAAATGTAGTAAAAGTATCTCTAAACACGGGATTAAATCTGAGCAGATTTTGAGTTTGATGTTAAATGAGATTATGTCCAGTGGATTTAAGACATTCACATCTCATAAAATCATATGGGTTAGTTGAAAACGGTGTCATACTGTGGCATTATAAGGCTAATAGTAGGTTTGTTCAGAACTGAAACACATTTGCTCAGTTTCAAATTTCACATTTTCAAATTTCACATCAGTTTCATTTCCTATAGACCAATAATATTTAATACAGATGGGTGCCAGTTAAAATTAATATTGTTAAGATGCTGCTTTTTATTGTAATACATTGAGTTATTAAGTCTAGTCAATAATAGAAATGATCAGGTTCAACATGTGTGAATTTACTTTTTGGGCATTTCATTGCAATTTCAGTGAAAATTAAATGAAAAATTATCTCTTCCCCACAATATGGGAGTACGACAGCTTCACACTTTACTCTAGAATCTGAAAATCACTAGTACAAATATATCTTGAATAACAATCATATGAATTTATTGCTTCTTGTAAATACAGCAACACCCAAATATGTGAACCATGGTTAAAATATTTCGATAATTTACAGAGTTAAAGTTTAAGTTAGGTCCTGTACTCATTCAGGGTATCCTTAGGTTTGACTTCCCCAAATTTAAGACTTTTTAAAGACCTTTTTAAGACCAGTTAAATGAAAATCAAGACCAACATTGCACCCATTATGTGGGCGAATAACACTAGATCCAATTCTAATAATGACCATTACTCGCTGCTTTAAATACCAAAAAATACTGTTATTATAAATCATTCAGAACTCATTTATAGTCGTATGCATTGCTTGTAAAATGGCAAAAAAAAAATCATTTGTAACATTCTAATAAGACAAACTGAACTTTCACATTATCTTGTCTCACATTGCACTGCAGCCAGGTTGAGTTTACATAAAAGTAGGTTAATAAAATTGAAGACCTTTGTGAAAAAAGAAAGACTTGGACAACATTATTTAAGACTTTTTAAGGCCTTAATTTAGGAACCTAAAATTTAAGACCTCTTTATGAATTTTCACAGTCATTTTTTACCATCTTAAAAATATGAAGAACAGAACAAACCATTTTAAACTGTTCCAGACATATAACACATCCCTACACTCAAATTCTTCATGTCACAAAATATTAACTACTAGCATGCTAATAGTGCACCAGTGTTTCTTCTAGGTTTGTGGATGGTAAATGTATTTTATAATTACCGGTAGTTGCCACACACTGGTCTGATTTAAGCACCAGGAGCTGTTTTTTACAATGTAACTGTAACAAGGCAAGACATATTTCTTTACTGCATGAAGTATCTTTTATGACATTTTTAATGCTTTATTTATTCCACAGAATTTCATTATGCTTATATATATTTTAAGAGATCTGCACAAGGCAAAGATTGTGGAAAATTGGACCAAAACATTTTAAATGGGTTTTACAAATGTCTCATCAAATTACCCACTTCTTCTACGTCCTGAAGAAATCATCAACAGACTAATCAGAAGACAATCCGGTATCTACAGTGACAGGAGTTCACCAAAAATATACATCTAAAAGAAAATTACTCCTTTAAAAAATATAAAATATACTTTAACCCTTGCAGTTAAGTTACCAGTTATTTCACCAGTTATAACCTTTTTACACTCGCAGGATTAAGTCTATCAGGAGCCTGTGTTCTTGGGGCAAACAAACCTCCATTCACAAAAATATCCAGAGTCGTAGCGATAATCCGTCTGACGGAGGCTCCCAGGGCACCGCAGGGGATTGGGATAAAGAGCCCAGAATAAAACCACAGAACTGGGTCTGTGTGAGAGAGAGGGAGCAGTGACAACCAGGACACATTTCAGACCCGACTATTCCAATTTGGAACATTGTTGTTTACTAATTGAAACTAATTACAGGGAAACTAAGCCAGTCTTGTTCAAACAGGCACTATTTTTTCTGTGAACACATTTTTACTACAGTATTTATTTGTATAAATCTTTTATTATTTTTAAAGGTGTATTTTGTTACTGTAATGGTTGAGGGTCTGCCACCTGCTTGAGAAATAATTGTGTTGCCTGGAATGTTCCATAATCTGGCATTAAACATTTCTACCTCAATGTATACAAGCAAGTGACACCAAATGACCAAGTGAGCTCTGTTCCACCTGGTGATGTCATGAAGTGGTAGTTTTCAAGTTAACATTTACCTTTAGTTTAGTGGAGATTATCAATTCTAATGAAGGTGAATGGATTTTTGGATTTTGGAGCACTTCCTGTATTACCACATGACATCACAAGGTGGAACAGAGTGTTTTCTGTTGGAGAGAAGAACTCAGCCTAAATATGCAGGGTTTGTGTGTTAAATATGTGTGAATGAAACAAAACACAACTCAAAAAATCTGAAAATAGTGTAATATGGGCCTTAAAAAAGTAAAAAAATAAATAAATAAAATGTCACTTTCAGCTTGAGTGATTATTGTGGATAATATACTTTGTGACAGCTTTTATGCCTTGTCCTTCCTCTGATCAAACTTAACACAACTGGAGTTATTTTCTAAAGTCCCGGTTTTAACACTCTGCTTCACACGCTCTATTGGCGCGATGCTGAGTTCACTAAGGCCTTTATTTTGTGTGTCACACTTAATTAATTCCCCCTCGGCACAAGTAGGGGGAAGTTTTGTGTGCAACAGTGTATTAGTTCCCCCTCGGAAACAACAATAAAATACAAGGAGTCCGAATAGCTGGGGGCCCCTCATGTGAAACTGATCCTCTGGACTCGATTGGCCGACAGCGGTGGGAGTCTCTAACACGCATTAGCCGCTAAATTGGTAAAGAAACATTGAGGCATGAGAGAGGGCCACAGTCTGAGGAACAATATTTTCAAAAGAATTTAAACGAAATACACCGCCTCAGGAATTTCACTCGATCAATACGGGAAAATTAAGGCGATGGGTTTTGTTTGGGAACATTTTTGATGGAGAATGCAACTGGGAAAACTTTACATGCAAGGAAGCCATTTTCCGGGCAGTATAAACGTTCACCTGACAAACTAAAGCATTTATGGCATTTATTTTAATTTGTCTAATCATATTTATTGGGCAATTTTGTTAACATTATGGTTGCTATGGGTAACCGTTACGGAATTACCTCTATGTACAGTAGGTCATGAGGCCTGTGTCCAACCAGGAAGTGAACTAAAATTATAAACTTCATCAAAAATGGAACCAAAGGGCTCTTAGTTACTAATTCTGAACCTGTATACATAGTAATGGTTGCTAGTGATGGGCGATATTGTTTTTATTCAGTACCAAGTAATATTATGGTAAGTATTGCGATATCAATCCGATACCAATGAGTTTTGTATAAAAAGAACATTGAAATGATTCTAATATGGAACACTTTACCTTGCCATATAGTTAATTTCTCTCCTTGAACTGATCTAAAAGCTGAGCGTGTGTGCAGATAAGTAAAGATTTATACTGTATGTTAACAAAGGAACCGTTAACATCCCAACTACAACTAAAAATGACTGAAAAATGACTCTTTGAAAAGATGTAGGGTCCAGTCGTACACTTTCACAAATAGGACACTTATGCCTCAATATTTGGTTTATTTTATCTTTTTTATGTGCATGTATATGTCTCAAAAAAAAAAAGATTTATTATAATTTTATTTAGAAACTGCTGTTGCATAAGTATATGGTTATTGGTAGTTATGGTTTGCTTTTTAATAAAGTTAATAAATAAATAAAATTATATCAAAATGCCTAAGGCTAATTTACTTATTTTGTCCTTCTTTTGCTGATTTTGTAATTGTCCAACCCAGATAAGTTTGATGTAAGTCATTAAGACATTCAATACAGTGTTAAAAGTTCACCTCATCATACCATAAATTAAAAAATTGCCATAGAAAGAGGAACATATTGCATGTAAATATTCAATTCTCAGTCAAATTCTAGCAAAAACTTTAAAAATGTGTACATAGATTATAACAATGGATGATTCCATCCATCCATCCATCTTCTCCCGCTTAATCCAGCTGGGTCGCGGGGGCAGCTTACTGCCCAATACTCATAGCACCTGACCCCCCCTATGAACCCCTCTGCAGGTGGTGAGCCCACAGGAGGGACAATGGATGATTTCCTACATGAATTTGGTAAAGTTTCTCAAAATTGTCTCCGAAACACCAGACATGGTTGGTTTTCTCAAAGAGGGCCGCAGTGAGGAATGCCTATAGCCTTCCCTGTTCTTATCAGCGTTCACGTTCCTGCACATTTCACAGGGATTTGAGTCCTTGGAAAGCTGGAAAATCCTTAATCACTTTGGAATTACGATGGGTTCTGTGGGCTACCGGGTTCAGACACATCCAACAGCACGGACACAGTGGCACCTCAGAGGGTCTGGGGTTTAACCCTGAGCACGGGCACAAAAAGACTGGGGCATTTGTGCTGGTATCAAACGCACAAGATACAAGATAAACAGGCAACACTTTGTAATAACTACACCTTCATTGGCCTTAAAGGTGCATTGTGTAACTTTTCTGGAGGAGAGTCAAAGGCTTTTCTTCATGGAGATGTTATTGTTTTCTCTGGAATGTTTCACAGTATGACATTAAACTTTTCTATGTTTCTATTAAGTTGCAGGTCAGATCTGTGGAGAGGCAGTCCTGCTCACAGCCAGAATCCATGTTTTTTCAGTTATAAAACTAAATGTAAATTAAAGATGTTTACCTTGTGGAACATTTCAGGAGGAACAATGACATATCCATAGAAACATGCAGGTGACCGCCCCTCCGCCAGAAAAGAAACACACATATCATTAAAATGTAGTAGTTTTGGTGAAAAAGCATTTTTGTGAATGTGTTGGCAAATATAAAGGTATGTGCATCACCAGTTAGCATGACACTATAGCTCCTATGACTCCTGAGCCGTGTTTGTTCTCTCTGTTTCTGGGTTCTTTTTTCTATATACACACAACATGTACAACAGGCAAAATCCTCCATAAGGTCCTGATCAAAATCTACACATGGGTCCCCAGGTGCCCATGCTGGTCAGATTGCAGCACTGGCAATAGGTGAAATAAACGTAAAAAAAATTATGTATTAATGATTTTTCAGATTCTAGATGGGATGATGTCATACTCCTAGATGGGGCAAGAGAAGTTTTCCCTTTTGATTACACTGTACTTCTCCATGAAATATCTCAAATGTGAAAGCACAAATGAGAAACAGATCATTTCTATTATTGACTAGACCCAAGAACTCACTGTGCTACAACAAAAACATGCATTTAAGAACATTTATTTATATATGTTACTAAATTAAATATTATAGTCTTATAGATGATGGCGTGTCATCTTAAACCTAACAAAATAATGGGGCCCTGCTTGCAACACCAACCAAGTGAGATCTGATACTTTTGGTTTGGGGGACAGAACTTTTCCATGGAGGAGAAACCAGCATAATGACTACTATCTAAAACACTGGGAACACTCCACAGAGGAAATAAGGCAAAACCATAGAAATGCACGTGAGCTCTTCTAATGAAGGAGCCTTTTCAATAAGAGCACAGTCCACTTGTGTTCTGCTGACTCACTCTTTCTGACTCACTTTTACATTGACACGAGGCTGAGAGATGCCAGCTCCAAACGCATACGTAGATCTACCAACACCACCCAATGCCCAGAAGCAACGGAAAATAACAGTAATAATTGTGTTTCACCAGCAACAGGTAAATAAGGTACAAAACATTCAACTCCATCAGTTCATGTGCTGAAAATAAGTTATGAAAATCTGTTTTGGTACTACTGCAACCGACACAATGTCCAGATTTTTTATAATTTCAATAATTAAAAGACAAAATATAGCCATTTTACTTATTCTAAGACAACAAACATCACAGCTGGGTTAAGGAGGCAACCAAAGTACAGAAATGTGCCAAAAGGACTTTAAACCAGGACGAGGGGGCTTTTTCACTTTCGCACACCCGGGGTACTGTCATGAAGAAACCAAACTGCAGATGGCGCTGTCGTCCTGCTTCTACAGTTGGAAAGACAGCCCCGAAACCTGTTTGAATCAGCTGACCAGACACGTTACTGCAACATCACAGGACCACTCTGAGGTATGAAAACAAACTAAACTCTGGTCTGAAAAAGAAACTATTAGAATAAATTATCAGAAGACCAAATAAACGTCATGGACTAAACATTTTATTTGATTATGAAATTGAATATTTTTATTATTTAGTTTTCATAACATCAACTGAACCTGTATGACGCAAAATTGATTTGTGAGCTTTTAGCCATGTTATAATGTCGTTACCTCGTCAAAAATGTACCTGGAGTTGTGTTTTGTTTCATTCACAATTTTGAGTAACCATTTATTATTAGTCTGTTTACATCTCGAAAGTTCAAAATGCTCTGTTCCACCTTGTGATGTCATGAAAGCTGTAGTTTTTATGTTAACAGTTGCCTTTTACCTCTTTTTAGTTGAGTAGAAATGGCCAATTCCAGGGGCTCGAATCATCCAAATGATTCTAGTGAAGTTGTATGGAGATTAAAAACACAGTAGAGCATGTATGTTTGTGATGAGGAAACAACATTACAAGATTTTAAAAATAGCTGAATATGGGCCCTTAAATTAAAAGGCTCTCCTCTATGGTTATTATTGAATGGAGTTCATTGTAGATCCATTTAAAAATTATTCAAGCAAACATAATGAAGTGAATGTAACTCATCACTGTTGTACATCTCTGGCAACAAGTTTGATTAATTCTCCAAAACAATGACCCAGATGCCCCTCCACACCGAATGTTCCCTTGGGGCCATTTAGCTCCACTAACAGCCCCCCTGCCCCCCACTACTAAACTGCTCCCCTCTGCAGAATACAGGACAGTGGAGTGTGATACAAATGCCCCTGGCTTTTACCCCAGTACCCCCCCGATACCCTCCAAACCTGCCCCCCTCAGCACCCCACTGGGCAGGTGACAGGCCTCTGCTGTGAGGGGCCGGAGGAGCCATGACGGATTCCACAGATGGAGCGTGGAAATCGGAGGCAAAGACCCCGGCTCTCCACGGCAACAAAGAAGCCGAGAAATATGGAGCAGAGGAGGGACAAAGAGCGAGAGGGGAGAGAGGAGAAACTTAAGACTTGGGCTGTGCTCACGTTTAGTCCTGGTTTGGTCCTGGTTTAGTCCTGGTGTAGATATGATTTAAAGCAAGTTTAGTCCAACTTTTGACAAGGTGTTGCAAATATGAACAAAGGTGCACTATGTAACCTTTGATTTGCCACCTGCTTTTCTCCATGGTGATGTTAATGCATCGGCTGGTATGTCCCACAGTATTGAATTATTAGTCATATTATATGTTAGGGTTCAGTTTTATCGCTGCTGAGCAGGGTCACCTCTTCACAGATCTGACCTGTGACAAGGCTTTGTGGCATCACCCGCTTGGTTCTATGTTTAATTAACAGAAATGTACTGTTTCTGAAAGTAAACTTGACAAAAATTCTGATTGCATTTATGATTTTCCTTATTAAATCTTACATTAGACTTGGGTTGGTCTTATACATCTGTAGAAAATGCAACACAGCTTAGGTTTATTTCTGTTGTTTAGCATATAGTCCCGGTCTGCAGTGTGCAGACAGGGACTCTTGGTCAGCACTTCCCATTCTATACTTCTTCAAGTATAGGTTGTTTTAAGCCACAGTAAAGGGGAGATACAAATTTAACCACGGCATAGACTCTGCAGCAGTTTATTCTCAGCAAAATGTCACCATGTCTATTTAAAACTTTATACAAAACTGAAAACAGTGTAAATATCTTGAAGCTTTATATCCATTCTCTTTTGTTTTACAGAAATAGTCACCCAGGCTCCACTGCAGCAGCACATGACTGTCCACACGTCCAGCCCTGGCCTTCCCCTCTCTCCTCTCAAAGACCCAGAGGCATCGTCGAGTCACAAAGCGCTCTTTATTCTCTCTGACAACAAACTTTAAATCAAGGGCTCCAAATGTATCAGTGCATTGGTGAAACGTAGCCCTGATTTCTCGTAATGCCAGCAGAAGACGCAAGGAGTGAAGCTGACAAGAACCAACAAGACTTAAAAGACCAATTTATTATTTTATATTAGATATATTGTATAAGCAGCTCTTGAGGTCAATATAAGTCTGTGGTGCTGTCTGCATCTAATTAGAAAGCAGTTTGTTGTCTGATAATCAAGAAGTACACGTTAGCATACCCCGAATAATTAGGATGCTCTGAATGCATAAGGTGGGTGAAATAATGGATTACTAATGGACCACTGCAAACCGGACTTGAAATACCCTAGTATATGGAGAAGTACTTCCTGGGTTACATCTGATTACAAGTGGATTCAGGCTGATGATGATACAGAGAAAATATTAAATCAACCACAAATCTGTTAAACAACTTAAACTAAACTGGACCTAAACTTCAGCTCTAAGAAGGTTAGCCAAATATGGTACTCAAGAAAGAATAGTGTTAGTTCAAAATAATATTTCTCCAGTAAAAAGTAATGAACCAGGCAAGTACAATAAGTAAAATTACACACTCCTCATGACTACTTATTGTGAATGTAATGTAATAAGTTGAAGTTACAGTCATGTAATTGGAAGGACAAAACATAAACAATAGGTCAAATTCTGGTATTTATAAAGAAAAGGCCGCAAATTTCTGAAACAACATACATCTTTTATTACTTTTACTTCAACAAAAGAGTACTGTACATATTCAGGTTGGAGTAAAAGAATCGAGCTGGAAACCACAAATGAAATAACCTCTCCTTGGGTTAGATCTGTACTAAACCAAATGTACGTCCATGAGACCAGAGCTCAGACCCTGTGCACCCTTACGTAAAACATGCATGATATAACCTATAACTTTTCATCATAACAAAATCTATCCTCATATGTATAAACCATTTCATTTCTTCAAACTTCTGCACAGTAAGGTAAAATATAACTACATGTAAGCAACCTTTTGGCATTCCCCCAGCTTTGTAATGCTGTGGTTTTTAGAGTGGTTTATGGCTCACTTTACCGCTCTATCCTCAGATCTGATCACACCGATTTGGCTCTGTCAGATAGCCGCTTAGCCAATGAAATTATCCACTCCAGGTTCCCCTATCTTTCTATATATACACACTTAAACCTGTATCTTAAAAGCACTACTTATGCCCCTGTAAGCACTAAACTCCTCCTCTGTACGGTATTTCCAACTGGCTCTTGTCGCTTCATCGAAATCGGCGAAAAGATGAGCCTTAAAAGGTTCAAATGATCGTGGCGGGGGAAGAATTGGGAAAGCGTGGTGCCCGGGAGCGGTGTAAAGCCACAGAATATGAGACGGAGGGAGGAGGCGAAGAGCGGAGGGAGAGAAAAGAAAAGTGTTTAATTTAAGCAAACTGCAGGCGCTGAGAGAGAAAGAGAGAGATGGAGGGGGGAAGAAGTAAGGAGGGAGAGAGGGGGAGACAAAGAGAAAGAGAGAGAGAAGGAGAAAGGACAGACAGAGAGAGAGGAAGGGAGAGAAAGAGATGGGGAGAGGGTTGTGGAGAGAGAGAGAGCGAGAAGAGGAAGGGAGAGAAAAGAAAACTGTTTAATTTAACCAAACTGCAGGCGCTGAGAGAGAAACAGAGAGAAGTTGAGAGAGAGGAGGGGGATCTAAAGCCAAAACAATCCCATCTCAAGCCAAGAAAGACCCAAAATGGCTTCTACCATGCGGTGAGAGGAGGAGGAGAGGAGGAGGAGAGAGGAAGAGAAGATTTACTGTTGGAAACGCAGTGCTGTTTCTCACAAGGGCTGAGGGGAGGAGGCAGGGAGCTGAGATTCAATATAAGGACACTTTTTGGAGGCAACAAATGTAGAAAGAAATGTGTAAATTCAATGGTAGATTTCTTAGCTGTAGGGTGGGTGAGCAAAAAGTACTTCTTGTGTTATAGAAGTACTTTTGAGCAGGATACAGCAGGATACATACAGTACTCATGCTTGTACATTTGTGGTAGAGGGTTGTTTCTGTGGTGGAGATGTTATTGTTTTGCCTGAAATGTTCCAAATTGGCATTACGCTTATCTATCTCTTTGAAGACAAGCACCAGGCCAAGTTACAGGTCAGATCTGTGGAAATGTGACCAAACTCCAGGTAAAAATATACATTGCAAAAAACAAAATCTAGTCAAGCTAAAATTACTTGAATTAAGAATGTTTTACCATGATTTGAGTAAATTTCAATTGACAAAAATTATCTTTTGGACTTTTTGTACTTAAAATATGAATATACATCTTGCTAAACAACAACTTTTTGCACTTAAAATAAGAAACCAAATCAAATGTTTCTTGAATTAAGAAAAAAAACGCTTATTCCACTGGCAGATCATTTTACTTGTCAAGTTGAATCTACTCAAATAAAGTGAAATATTCTTAATTTAAGTCATTTTACCTTACCTAGATATTGTTTTTTCTAGAATATGGATTGCTTTTTGCATACAGCAGAACAATTCAGGCACAACAATAACATTTAACTACATTTTGAATAAGCTACAGCTCCTTATTCAACTATTTGCACATAAGGTACTTGAATGAAGTTTATGTTGATATTTTCCTTGTGTTTTCTTATGTTATAGAAATAGACTAAATTGCAGCAAAATAATTTAAGTAAGTTTTAGAACCAAAATAAAGTATTAAAGGGCCTGTATTACTCTTGTTTCTGATCCATGTTATGATGTTTCTGCATCACAAATATACCTGGAGTGTGCTCTTCTCTAAAGCTGAAAACACTCTGTTCCAACTTGTGATTACATGTGTAATACAGGAAGTGCTCCACTGTGTTTTTAAACTCCACACACCTTCACTAGAATCATTTGTATAATTTGAGCCCTGGAATTGCCCATCTCTACTGAACTAAAGGTAAAAGTTAGCTGTTAGTTAACTTGAAAATTACCCTTTCGTGACACCACAAGGTGGAACAGAGCATTTTGAGCTTTGGAGATGTAGACCAAGTAATAATAAAGTTACTCAGACAAGTGTGAATGGAGCAAAACACAACTCCAGGTATGTTTTTGATGAGGTAACAGTATTATAACAAATTTGTCGCATTTGTCAATTTGCATAATATAGAACCTTTAATATACTGTATATTTTTGTGAAAGTAACTCTAAATAAACAGAAAGAAAGAAAGAAAGAAAGACAGAAAGAGTGAGTGTGTGTGTCCAGTTTTAGTACATGGGGTATTGCTTGACCATATGTGGACCATTTGACGCCCCTCTTCTCTGGACTCTATGGGGGCCTGGGTGAACAGAGGCGGGTAAAACTGTGACATGTTGCCCACTCCATCCCCTCCTTCTCCACGGCCCCCCACACCCCAAAACAAAAGCCCCGAAAAGACAGCATTTTACTGGGGCGGGACGAACCACGCTGGGCCCATTCAGAAAGCAGGAGGCTAAGTGACTGCACCACTGCATTAAACAGTACATAGAAGTCAGACTAGGCAGATGCTATGGGCTAGAATGGCCTGGCTGACACATTATGGACCCATCTGTGGAGTTTGGAGAATAAAAGATGGTCGTGTGTAAATTTAAATGCGCTGGGGAAAGAGAATTGGGGCTCTTGACTTGCTAAAAAGGAGTCACAACCTTTACATCTGTCTAGGAAAAGTGTACACAGCAAGTTTAGACATGGTAACAGAAATATGCAATAAATAAACTTGTAAACTAGTTAAAAATCTCAGCTATAAACCGATCGAAAAGTTTATTGTTACCACTATTATGCTATTTCTCTATTGTTTTAATGTTGTTTCCTTATCGCAAACATACCTGGAGTTGTGTTTTGTTTCATTCACACACAACACACAAATCCTGCATATTTAGGCTGAGTTCTTCTCTCAAACAGAAAACACTCATGTCATGTGATACAGAAAGTGCTCCACTGTGTTTTTAAACTCCATACACTTTCATTAGAATCATTTGGATAATTTGAGCCCTGGAATTGTCAATCGCTACTGAATTAAAGGTAAAAAAAAATAGCTGTTAACAGTAAACAGGTAAACAGTAATGGTTAACTTGAAAACTACAACTAACAAGACCCAGAAGAATCAATCCATTGTCCCAAAGGGCTGAGGTCCCAGGGGGCCAAACAATCAAATACTGCACACTCCTCTTATAGCACACTTCCCATCATTGCACAGTCCAAAATACAGCACACTCCAGTTAGTCCCCACTCGTTTGCACTCATTTTGGCTACACTTTCAAGACATTTACACTGTAACACTGCTGCTGACCTCCTTGTTTGCCGACTTTTTGACAGAAGGGGGCGACCGCAAGAATAATGTTCAGAGTTCAGGCTGAGCAGTCGGGGGCACAGAGGAAGTGGTTACCTGTCACTTGTGTCTAAATGTGTTTTTAACCCTGTTTCCTGGAGACCCCCACAGACTACTCCACACACCCCGCCTGACCCCAAACCCCCAAACCCAACCCTAACCCGGGCTGTGACCTCTCCAGCACCGGCTGACGAGCGGAGAGGTGAGGTAAACAGGAAATACTGGGAAAGGCATTTTCACGGTTACCAAAACTGGGTGATGGAGGTATTTGTGAGTCCAGAATGATGAAAAATTTGCACCGTTGCCATAGTGATTGACAATTCAAGACAAAATATTATGTCTACTGAATGGTCATCAAAATATGGCATATGACAGGAAGCTGAACCTGCGAAGGAGACTAACTGGAAACATGTCTAAATGCTGTGCAAGGGTTATAGGTGATGAAATAAATGGGACGGTTGCCACGGCAATTAACAATTCAAGACAAAATATTATATGTTTTGGATTTTACCAGGTTGAAGCTAAGATGCTAGTTTCCATTGGTAAACATAAAAGGCCCAGTCACTACCTAAGACTATTCAATATTAAAAGAACTTTATGAAGCAGTTATTAAAATTGAAAAATTCTACTTCAACGCAACACTACTTCACAGCTGAACCTGAACCATATTTATGAAATTCCTGATCCAATCCTTGCATTTGGTTCTTTTAACTACAAACCAGAAGTTAAAAAACATGAAAATATATGTATATACCTGGAAAAATCTGTTTCCATCTAACGCTGTGTTTTGCAAATATCACTAAGATGTTATTTGGCAGCAGGCTGAACATTTTGGCATTTTGAACAAGAACGGCCCTGTAACTTTAACTGCTGCTTTCAAACATTCTTCAATTTAATATTTTTGTTTCTGGTGAAATATCATCAAAGAAAATCAAAACACAAATATTAAAACTTGCCTTTGAATCCAGCATTTTCCCAAATCTGCTCTTGGTGCTGGATAGTGGGACATTTTAAGCCTCTGTTACACAATAGTACCAAGAGCTAATTAGTTAACAAAGCAGTGAATGAGTCAAGCTCCAGCAGTCACGTGATTGACAGCTGCATGTCCCACCCCTTCTGTCTGTGGAGATGGTGCGTTTAGTGACCCTGAGGAGCCTCTGTAAACTTTGACACTCAACTCTAACCTTAACACAACCTAATGCCAAAACACACAGGCGTCTGTCTCAAAAGCTCCATTGGATATTAATTGGTAAAGCAAAGATACAAAGATTTTAGTGTTAAAGTGGTAGTATGGAACTTTCTGGAGTACACGTCGCTTTATGCCATATTGTGGAATACTATAGATGAAGGAACAAAACAAAAACAAACAAGAAACATTAACATGGAGACAATCAGGACAAATAAAAAGAGCCAAGTCTGTGCAAACCCACTCAGAGTTAGAGACTTCATCCATAATGATAAAATGTGTTTGTATTTTGGTGTATTTTAGGGCAAAAAGTAACAAATAATGGCTTTAAATTTAAAGTCACAACCCTAAAAATGGTTTAGTTCAGATAGTTAGTCCATAATTTGATTCCTAGTTCTATTCCTAAGGGATTGTAATGTTGATTGTAATGCCAAACTTAGGAAAAATAGTAAATTTCAGCATTATATGGATTCCTATCTTCCCTATGTAATGTGTCATGCTAAATTTGAGAGGTTTAAAAAAGCAAATCTTCAATTCAGTTCAGTTTCTTGCTTTAAATCAGGGGTGTCAAACTCATTTTGGTCCGGGGGCCGTATGCAAACTACTTTGATCCCAAAAGGGCCGGATCAGAAAACTCAGTTCTCTCTTCAAGTTATTGTATTTTTCTCCGTGTCTCGTAGTGGTGTTTAAGATTATATTCCTCGAGCAACGCCACTTGTTCCAAACACACTGAGCACAGATTTCCCATTCACCTCTGTCAACAAATAAGAATTAGACTATTTTTCTTGGGAAATCCTGAACTCAGCATCTGCTTTTCTCATTTTTTGACACTTTGCTGATGAGGGTCACGGTCGACAGTCAAAACGATCGTCCTTTAAGAGCGTTTGGAAAGAGGAAAGTCTTCATTTGTGCTGCTCTGGTGGGAGTCGCAACGTACAGAAACGCCGGAGATGCTGCTATGCTAAACGGTGCAGAAAATTAATAGAAAAATCTGAAATTTTTAAGTATTTTAATAGAAAAATCAACCGAGGGCCAGATTAAAGGTCTTGGAGGGCCGGATCTGGCCCCCGGGCCGCATGTTTGACACATGTGCTTTAAATGGTCATCTTTGAACTGATTTAGAGGTACAGTATATTTTTTTACTGCTGCGTGCGACAACTGTTTTTACCTTGTATGTTCCCCAGTATGGCATTAAACTGATCTACCTGGCTTTTTTTGTTTTTTTCTTTTTCAAAAATTTCCACAAAAACATGAACTCTGTGAGCATCTTGCCTGTCCACAGATATGACTTGGCGTCACTTCCTTGTCTCCATTCAGATAGATAAATTTAATGCCATACACTGAAACATTCTAGGCAAATATTTCTAAATATAAGTGGCGGACCCTCTGTCATAAAAGTCACACAGTGCAGATTTCATGTTTTGCAGTGTATAATCAGACTCAAGCCGTTCATTTTAAAATAAGCTAATTATACCAAACATTTGGACAGTGTAAACCAGATCCTATCTCAAATGCCCCAAAACACTAAAAGTAGCCTGCCCCTCTCCAGCTGTTGGCTCCATAGTACAAACCCTGTGCTCAGATAAAGAGGGGCCTTATTCTAAATCACTATTCTACTTGACCTTCAGCCCCATTCACTCTCGCTCTCCAAAAGTCTCACTCACTCTCCCCTCAGTGTGTCTCTACCAATCTATGGGCTGCAGGCTGCTGGGGTGACACTGGAATACCCCGAATACTCCAAATACCCCCAAGTCACCCCCCAGTCACCCCCTCCTTCCCCCTCAAGCTCAGAAATCAGACTGACTTCAAAGTGGCATTCATTAAATCCCCTTTGAATTGATATGAGAAGAACAGAATGGGACAATCATGCACAGAATTATGTAATATAACCACTATAAATAAATGACTACTACTACTACTGCTACTACGACTGCTACTACTACTGCTACTACTGCTACTACTACTACTACTACTACTACTATTACAACTTCTACTACTATAACTTTTACTACCACTGCTACTACTACTACTACTACTACTGCTGCTCCTTCTGCTGCTACTACTATTACAACTTCTACTACTATAACTTTTACTACCACTGCTACTAATGCTATTACTACTGCTGCTGCTGCTACTACTACTACTACTACTACAACGACAACAACAACAACAACTTCTACTGCTACTACTGCCACTACTACTACTGCTACTACTACTACTAAGGCCCCAATCAAATGCATTAGACACACATTAGAAATCAAGGTACAGGTAAAAGTAGTGAAAATATCCGTAGTAGTAATATTGTATTTTTATACAAGTATCTTGTCTCATTTATAATCACAAAGACACAAGAAATGTCTCTTGCCCAAGGACACAAAACAAGGCAAGAATCAAACCATCATACATGTGGATAAATGTTATACATTTTCTGTTGCTTAACCCAATACTACTACTGATGCTATTATTACTACTACTATTGCTGCTGCTGTTGCTGCTACTACTAAAACTACTATTACAAATACTACTACAGTAATAATAACTACCAGTTTCTACTACATATTTGGCCCACATGCTCCCGTTCATTTGGTCACACTTAGATAATGATCACACACACTCCTAATATAAAACCCAGTGTATTGATGTGTAGACTGTGCAGACAACGGGACAGTACTCTGAGCCCGGGGGCAGTCCTGGATGATTTGGTGCTCTGGTTTGCCCCTGGTGCCCCGTGTTGCCCCCCTCTGCCCTTACGTCCGTACCCAGACTGAGGCTCACATTCATGGGGTGGAGTGGTCAGACAGAGCCCCTCAGATGGACAGTTGGCCCGGGACGCTAATCGCCAATAGCTATGACAAGATCAACCAGCTCTTCACTGGTACACCGCCTTTGTACCAGTTACAGACGCAGAAATAGAAAATGAGCCCATGTTGGAGAAATTACAAATATTTCAGTGGAAGGTAATTTTGTGAGTGCAGTATTATGCAAAACAAGACAACAGCTACTTGATAAGACTGTATTAAATGTTAAAAGTTTAGTGCAGTTTTTATATTACTACTCTTACTACTACTACTACTACTACTAACCAGTGCCACTTCTGCTTCTATAGAACTGCAATTTCTACTGTCACTTCAACCACTAACAAAATTACTACTATTTTTGCAATCACCAGTAGTACAAATGCTGCTATAATATTGATATACTACGACTTCTACTACTGCTTCTACTTCTGCGACTTGTTCTGTCACTTCAACCACTAACAAAATTAACTTCGACTACTACTACGGTACTACTTCCACTACTATTTTTGCAATGACCAGTAGTACAAATACTACTATATTATGATAAATACTGCTATACACATTGTGACTTCTGTGACTTCTACTAGTACTGGTACTAGTCCCCCTCACCTCTACTATACTTAGTACACTTACTACTATTAATGTCACTACTATATCACATGAATACACTTTCGTATTTCTCTTGGTCATTACTACTTCTACTACTATGCTTACTACTACTACTACTACTACTACTACTACTACTACTACTACTACTACTACTACTACTACTACTACTGCTACTACTACTACTACTACTACTACTACTACTACTACTACTACTACTACTACTACTACTACTACTACTACTACCTATTTCCCTTGTAGCCAATTCCTCTGCAAACACCCATATTACATAAATACTTTCCTTTTTCTCTTGGACTACTACTACTGCTACTACTACTACTACTACACTACTACTACTACTACTACTACTACTACTACTACTACTACACTACTAATACTACTACTACACTACTACTACTACTACATATTTCCCTTGTAGCCTATTTCTCTGCAAACACCCAAACATCCATATTTCATGAATACATTTCCCTCCTCTTCATCATCACTACTTGTTGCTGACTACTTCTACTACGCTTACTGCTACCACCACTACTGCTACTACTGCTACTACTACAACTACTACAATTTCTGCTACTTCTTCCTATGACCTTTCTGGCCTGTTCCTCTGTAAACACACACTTGAGTGGCCATTTGACATGAATACACTCCTGTCTTTCTCTTCATCATTATTTACACAAACACAGTTCTGCTCTTTCAGTCCCAGAGCTTCCTGGGTCCCTGCTCTTTCATGCACTGTATTCTCAGACTCCCTCTTTTGTCCCGTAGGCATTGGCTCGTACTAAGTTTTACAATGAACTCAGCAAGAAAGAGAGAAAAAACGCAGCCAAAATGAAGGAATGCGCTTCAATAAACCTAATTATGACATGATGACGGGGTTTACTATGGCCGGGCCCTTTCAAACATCCAGCCCTGATTCGATTAGCCTTTTGCGGTATCTCCTTTCACCAAATAAAGTTACACCGTCGTGAGTTAGCATTGCACAGCTAGGGGAGTTAAAGTGTGTGTGAGTAGATGTAGGTGATACATGGCACGAGATAATATCGGAGTTGTGGTTAAGAGTTATTTTAGAAAGTAACCAAAAAAAGGCCCTATATTATGCAAAACTGACTCAAGTGAGTTTTTAGCCATGTTATAATGCTGTTACCTCATCAAAAACACACTAGGAATTGTGTTTTGGTTCATTCACACATGACTGAGTAATCTTGCAAGCTCAAAAGGCTCTATTCCACCTTGTGATGTCATGAAGTGATGAAGTTAACAGCTACATTTGACCTTTTCTTCAGTAGAGATTGGAAATTCCAGGTGTGAAATCATCCAAATGATTCTAGCAAAGATATATGGAGTTTAAAAACAAAATGGAGCACTTCCCATACCACCAAATGACATCACAAGTTGGAACAGAGTGATTTCTGTTTAAGAGAAGTCTAAATATGCAGGGTTTGTGTGTTAAACATGTGTGAATGAAACAAAACACAACTCTGGATTCGTTTGAGACGAGGAAACATTATAAAATCCTTCAGAATATATCCATCCATCCATCTTCTCCCGCTTAATCCTGCTGGGTCGCGGGGGCAGTTTGCTGCCCAATCCTCATAGCACCTGACCCCCCCTATGAACCCCTCTGCAGGTGGTGAGCCCACAGGAGGCCATCAGAATATATATAAATCATAAATAAGTCCATAATTAAATATGAATTACACATAATAAAAAAATAAAATAATATAATTTGCGATTTGGAGAAAAATCTAATGAAATCGCACAGCAACTTAAATAATTTCCACTTCAATTTGAAATGTTAAGTACAACGTAAAAAAGAAAAAAAAAAAGAAAAAAAAAGAAACTTTTGCCAATGTATCCATTCATAATTTTACAATGCAAAAGTTGAATGATTTACTTTGGATGCTTTTGAATAACTAAATAAGGTTGTAACTGCCATAATCAACCCTGGACACTGCTGACACATTTATTAAATTATTTATTATTTATAAAAAAAAAAAAAAATCTCTCAATAGCCAAATAAAGAAACAAAATACCGTCTTATTCATACCAGTTTAAGCAAAAAGAATATTGCAGAGTATTTAAAAAGTAGTAACCTATTAGTGTCTGAGCTCTGGGCCCTCACTGCGGTGGCACTGACGGAGGCCTGACGCTCGGGGCAAGAGACACTTCACATGAAACAGCGTCAGATAAAAGGCTCCATTTAATCTGCGTGAAGAGATTTGTGGAGCGAGAGAGGCAAGAGAAAAAGAGACAGGAGAGAGAGAAAGAGAAGAAGAGAGAGAGAGAGGAGGGAGGGATGGGATGGGAGGAGGGAGGAAGGCAGCAGGGCACACAACTTTTGTAACAGGCAACTGCAGTCATCTATCACTCTAGGGTTAGGGCTAGGGTCTAGTTTTAGCAGGGCAGTTTGGGGCATAAATTAATCCTGGTTTGGTGCTGGCTAAATCAGTTAAAACGTGGTTTGTGCTCATCCAAGTTCTGTTTCAGTCCTTCTTTATTAAATCCAGTTTCAAGTTTATTAGTCCTAGTTTAGTCCTGGTTTAGTTCAGTCCCGATTAAGCCCCGTTTAGACTTTGTTATTGGTATTTGTTGAGACTGATGCTTTAACTTTTGTCCTGGTTTCGTCCTGGTTTATAAACGTGCTTAGTTTTGATTTTAGGGTTGGTTTGGTCCAGGTTTAGTTCTGGGTTTCATCTCAGTTTAGTCCCAATTTTGAGATGATCTGTGTACGCGTGTGTTTCATCTCCTGCTTCAGTCCTGTCTTGGTTTATTTCAGACCTGGTTTGGTTCTTTTTAAGTCTTGGTTTAGTCCTGATTTAGTCTTGGTGGTTTAGCTCTGGCTCAGATCTGGTTCTGTTGTATTTTTAATCCCTATTCATAACATAAATGTAAAAGTAAAAGTACTGAAGTGCCCGGACCTCTCATGCGGCTGTGGCTTGGTCCCGGTGCCGCATTAAGACGCACCGCTCCGGGCCACATCTCGACGGGACTCTCCGGGGAGCACACAGACTTCCATTGATCCCCAAAAGCTTTTTAATACACTGCCGCTGTCATTGGACGTGACACAGGACAATACGCGCGTCATTCTGAGGGCATTATTAATGTTCGTGAGGCCAAGGCCAGAGTTCAGTGCGCGCTCCCTCACAGATAAACCCTCAGACTTCTCGGCACAAATTAAAGGACCGTATTATGACACATCGCGGCAATTAGACGTAACAGCTAAAAAATGTTTCCTTTTCTTTTCAAACTACACATCCATCACATGAAGTCAGGCCAGATGTCGAAAACGGACACAAAATCTGTAGCCTATTATTTGATATTTTATAAAGACTAGCTCTATACGCGATAACTGCTGTAACAAACGTGGATATAAAAAGACCATTTTACTTTTCATAACAGCATCTGTGCTCGCTCTCAGATTAATTATAGTTGACTCGAGAAAATATAAATTGACCGATTAAAGCGTTTGCCATGAGATTCGATTAAACTGGTGACTTGGAATATCATGTTTTGTAACTGAACATGAAATATAAAGCAAATTCTTTCTCGTTTGTGTCCTAAATATAACCGAAATAACAGGTGTAGTAGTTTCATTCACTTTAATAAGAAGGTAGAGGCCAAACTTTGCCCCAGTGCTCACGTGCGTGCGCCACCTCCTCGCGCGCTACGTGAGTGGATTTCTGAAGCCTGACTTGTCACACTGAATGGCACTCGACCCCAATAGGAAACATTTTGTAGGTGAAAACGGCCACTTTCTGCGCCCCTCTGGTCCAGCGGAGCGCTCCCTGAATAATTCATGCTTGATAATGCGGGTAGCGGGGCCTTTCTCCCTCTGAATTCTAAGCAGCCCGCCTCGCCTCTTTGCGCCGCTGCGGCCAAAGCTGTTTCCAAGCTGGCCTTTTGTCCGCGCGTGAGCCTCAAATAGACTCTCGCGCTTTTGTCTCCCAAGTTCATCCCCCGCGCGTCCCGTTGTGCGCGCGAGGCGGGTCTTTGTGCCGAGATGGAAACCGTTGAACAAATGTTTGATCAGCTCATCCAGGGCACATTTTGTTTGCGCGCAACACGTTCCTTTATCTGTGATGCGTGAGTCCATGACTCAAAGAGTGGCACAGTGCAGAAAAAAATGTCCCACTAACACACAATACTTCAGGACTATAGAATCCATCGATAATGGATTTACTTCAAGCTAAACATTTTAATAGACGTTTCCATATTTTCAGATTTTTTGAAATAAAAACTGAACACTAAACAGCTTGGAGAAATGTTGTAGGCGAAGGACAGGGGCAGACTAGACTTGTAATGTACCCCTGTTTGGAAAGGCACTTCACATAATTTGCGAAGTGTAAACGGCGTGCGTAAAGCGCTCTGGTGGCTGCCGTGGCCAATTGCTCCTCTCTGATGACACAGATAAAAAACTAACGCGATGACGTGGTTATGGAGCTACACAAACGAGCGCACGGCCGCGCGCTCTCTTCATGCCTCAGTGCGTAACTGAGGGGCCACGTGCTGCACTTACTTCAGGAGTTATAAAACAGGCTGAGCCCTGGTCTTAGCGAGGCGCGGCGACTTTTACACCACATAAAACCACATAGCGCATTGTTTTGAGTTTACTGCTCGTATAATTATACTACATTGTTTATAGTATTTGTGCATGACAATATTCACGGCATACATCATCTTTTACGCACGGCACTCTCTGTGGGACTATAAAAGATGAATAGAAAACAATAAGGGCGTGATTTGGCATTGGGAGCGCAAATGGAAAATTTCCACGTTTAATTTCACATTTAACAAAACCAAAGCACCGGGAGCTCGACAATATTCCGATTTACTGTAATGCGCTTTTAAAACAGTACTGCGCGCGCACGGACACGCGCACACATGTCCGTTTCCCGCACAAAGCCATCACCTGCTGTTTGATTTACGGTACGGCCTCATGGGAAAAGCATTAGCTGCGAGAGATATTCTCCATAAAGGCGTCCTGTAACAAAAGACGACACAACCTCTCCACCCCCAACGCACAACTTTACGCACGCTTCCAGAGCCAAGCCTTGGAGCAGCAAAACATTCAAAACACTCAAGGCAAAACCTGTGCAAACTTTATACGATTCACACACTAATTTAACCTAAAACGTCTTATGCTTGTGAACACTTTTAATTCACTTTTCCAACTGTTCCGTTTAATCACGAACATTTTTGCTGATAATTGTAAAGACAGAGTGTTGAGTGATGGGCCAAAAAACTGAGCAATTAAGTTTAACGTCTAGCACCACACATTTATGCACACCATGACATTTGGACACATACTTAGCCCACTTTATAAAGCCCCAAAATCGAAATGGGGAAGAGGACAGTGTGACTCAAAATGAATTCAATTATTAAAACATTTTCTAAAAACACATTTTCTTTTACAATTTAAGTTTAAAAAGTATGGCAATATAGAAACTGGTAGCAGAATGGTGGTAATAGGTTATATGTATGTGTTGTAGTGTTATGATATAGTAATAGTAGTAGTAATAGTAGTAGTAGTTGCTACGTTATTTATATATTGAAAATGTAGTATCAGCAGTATGGTGGCAGCAGTAGTTCAGTAGTAGCTGTAGTAATGGTAGTAGTACTAGTGATAATAGTAGTTGTACTGTAAGTTCAATTTGTTAAAAAGTAATCAACAGAAGCCAAAGTAGCAGATATGAATATTTTTGTATCAACTTTTCATACAACACTATTTTCCAACCATGCTCTTATTTTGTTGTGTATAATCTGTAATAATATATGTTACAACCCATGCTCCCTCTCCCTCTCTGTATTAGTTGTGTCATTGTACAGGAACAGTGTGTGTACTCACAGCGGTCGCCCAGAATGCCCTCGATGCTGTGTTTGGCTCTGCGCTCGCTCTCCTCCAGCTCCTTCTTCTCCAGCTCCTCTTCGTCCTCCTCATCGTCACACTTCCCTCCAAACTTACTCCTCAGGATGCGGCTGATGGCGCTCACTGGGTCCAGACACAAAATACAAGAGTTCAAATGCAAGAATGATCAGTGAACAAGAGTGCTTTCAAAGTGTATAAAGTATAAAGTGTTTATTCCTTTCTGTAAAGCGTCTTCGAGTTGTTTTGAAAAGCGCTATATAAATCTTATTTATTATTATGTATTATTATTATTATTATAAAGCTTTATATTCAAGTTTGATATGTTTAAATATCCTAATATCAATTCTCAAAAAATCCATTATGTTAATATCTTAATTTACTTACACTACTACTACTACTACTACTACTACTACTACTACTACTACTACTACTACTACTACTACTACTACTACAACTACTACTACTACTACAACTACTACTACTACTACTACTACTACTACTACTACTACTACTACTACAACTTCTACTACTACTACAACTACTACTACTACTACAACTACTACTACTACTACAACTACAACTTCTACTATTACTACTACTACAACTACTACTACTACTACTTCTACTATTTTTAACAATAAGCCAAAACTACTTCTACTACTTTTTAATGCCTTGTAGTGGCGTATAATTTCTAAACAATGTACATAGATTACTACGAATACTATGAATGCTACTAGGGTATTTATTTATTTAATTTTTTAAAACAATTAAACAATTAGCCAAAATTACCATTTTTTTTCACTTTGCCACTGTATTCAGTAGCCATGGGTTTCAAATACTATTACTCATCTGAAGTATTTTTTTGTTGTTGATTTAAATATGTAAATTCGGAAAAGTTCACTTTCTTTGGGATTTTTTTGTTTTCAGATTTTTATCAGATTTTAGATTTTATAAGTGTGGCAATTTACATATGTGTTACAAATCTAGTGGTGTAAGTGAGAATAACATGGTCCGGGTACCGGAGGGGACGTTGTTGCGGTCGCAGATGCCGTCTTTAAGCAGCCTGTCCCGGATCTCCCAGCTGAACATGCCCGGGCTGTCGCGCTTGTACTCCTCTATCCGCTTCTCCACGTCCGGAGTCGCCCCCTGCTTCAGAGGGTACGAGAGTCCACTGTTTATTCACTGCGTTTGGCCCCGAGGCGCAGCGCATTTGTGAGATTTCTACATCAGCAACAGGTTGGCGTTTGTTTCAAGAGAAGGGAAAGACCGCTGTAAGGACTAACACGTGGCTTCACACACACGCCAACAATATTAATACTTTTAGATTTCCTCATGGTGAAGAAAATGTTGCTTGTTTAAATTATCCAAATTAAAGCACCGTGTCATACTTGCGTAACGCTGCCAAAAATTGCGAAAGGAAGGGTGTAAGATTAAAAACAAAATGTAATAAAAACAGCGACAACTTTCACCAACGCTTAAGTGCTACTAGTACAAAAAAAGTTCGTGTGATTTCTTTTTTACACACAGTTTTGCCAGGCTTTACAAAGTGCGCTATTAGTTTGCCTGATTGCTTGATACGAAGTTGGCTGCATCAACATAAATAGCTGGCCAAAATTGCCCTCATCCATTTCTATTTTCTATTCATTTCGATGGCCTCATAGCATAATCGTGTAACTCATCTTTAATTTTTGTCTACTCAAAATTAGTTTGCTCCTGCTGCATCTGTAGGTGCCATTGGTCTTATTTTTGCAGCCAAAACCACTCAATAGTCCGACCCAAGTAATCTTTCTATTTTCCTTAGGACCTAGAAACATTACTTAGCCAATTATACTAGGAGGTTAACAATACTATGTCCCTAATCATGGTGTCCTTACCTTGGGCTTGCTGCCTCCGATGGCCCCCGGGCGGATAGAGCCGGTCTCCTGGTAGCGGCACAGAATTTTGGACACGCAGCCGTGAGAGACGCGCAGTTGCCGGGAGATGACGCACGGCCGGATCCCGTGGTGCGCCATCTCCACGATTTTGTGCCTGATGTGGTTCGGTAACGGCCTTCCATTTATGAACACTCCTCCGAGCTGGTTCACGCGACCTTGGCCCAGTGGTGTAGACACTGAAATAAGTTTGGAAAAGTTAGTTTTTAATGTGTCAGATGCGCGCGTAAAATGACCCAATGCCAGTGGTGTTAGAGCATTAGATCAATGAATATATCAGTGTTATGGGACTACTTTGAATCATAAATCTTAAATTAAAGAAGCAAAACTTTCTGAAAGAGACTGGAGCATGTGCGTAAAAGATATCTGTAGGTAAAGGTCATAGCATGCTTGTAGTTAAAGATTTAGTAGCCCTTTTTAACAAGTTTTTAAAGTAAAAATTGAATAGTTCATAATGAAAGTTTATCTGGTGTTTAGCTTCCAACCAAAGACGCATGAGACCACTTCCATGTCAACTTGACGGGTTACCTTCTAATGGGAAGCCACTGCGGGGGTAGTTCTGAGCCAGCGTGGGTCGCATCATCCTCGGTATAGACCCCGCCAACGCAGTCATACCTCCACCACTCCGGCCGCCACCCAAAGCTCCTCCAGCGCGGGAGAGAGCTACTTTAGGCTCAGCTTTCTATCCGCACAACCGAAGTCCAAGTTTTCAAAAAAAAAGATCCCGTGAAGAATGCGTGGAAACCCGCAGCCTAATAGCGTAAATCCCGGTCGTCTCCAGAAGAAAGATGGCGTGAAAGTGGTAGAAAATGTTTCTGATTCACCAATAACTGAAATGTTTTCTTTACAATCCGTGTTTAATCTGCCGAACTATGACGAACTGTGGCGCACCGTTGACAGAACAGTTGACGCTGCACGCTCATTATTGTTGTTGTTTGTTGACATCGGGGTAAAGTGAGAGTCCGTCAAAAGTAGCGGAGCTCTTCTCTCTCCCACGCAGCGCACCCGCCCGTGATTGGTCCAAAACTGAGCCTTTACGCGCAACCAAGAGCGGTGTTTGGTCGAGATGGGAAACTTTCAACCAATCAGCGCCATCACTGCACTTCTGGTTAGGGCGTCATTATTCTATGTATTGAAAAGCACTTTGCTAAGAAAGTTTTAAAATATTGATGCTTTAAAATATTAATGCTGTCAGTGCAGAAAACGTGAGGAGAGTAACCAGTTCAATATAAAAAAAAAATAGACCTATGTTTTCTGTATTTCGAAAAAGGTATGTTTATTTGTGTTACCAAAACCATATTATAAGACTCAACTTTTATCTCACGTGGCTTACTTGAACACAATACATTTTTATGTTTTTACACATATTATAAATATATATTATAAATATATTTAAGATTAGAAATGACAACACTTAACTTATCTCAACTTAACCTTAAAAATGCATGGGAAAACCTAAAGCGAAAGAAGATGCCAATAACTATTTTAATGTGTGCGTAAAAGTTTTGTCTTTGTTATGTCTTGTTTAACGCACCCGTTGACCGTGACCCCTTATTAGCCGTCCATCTGCGGTCTAATATCTGTCCAAATGGCGCAGAAGTGAATGGCGCTGGTGGAATTTATTGCGTTTTTCAGAATGAGCAGCGGCCAGCGGTGAAGAAGCGACTGAAGGGGCGTGTGCCGCAGCGGGACACGACGCCAGAGCGGCCGTAAAGAGTCTGTGCCATCCTCAACCAGTGTGCGCAATTCAACTGCAAATGTACAATTATTGATAGGCTATAATGGGAAAAATGTTGCCTTTCGCTATACGAGATACACGCACTCTTATGAGATTAGTTGTTTCCAATATGGTACGTGCTGTGCGTAAATGGTGCCTGCTGTGCGTAAATGTATAGGTGCCAATGGTAACAAGTTTGTTGCCACGATTAAGACGTGGCAAGTTAAAGTAATACATATCTTGAATACGCAGGCATAAGAAAATATTATAGATTTACACATTTCCATTAATATTGGACTGTGAATGACTTTTAAACCAAAACAAAATTATAAACGCGTCTATGGACAGATGGCGTATAGAGGAAAAAGTTGAGTTGCCCAAGTCAAATAAATAAAAATGTCATTAGACATTTTCATTTCAAAGGGAAATGTCATTAGACATTTTCATTTCCATCCCTTAAAGTCTAAGAAACTATTCAACAAATATAAAATTTCGAATGTTTATTTGTGTGCAACTATATGTGTGCGTAATTCCCATGAAAGAAGTTATACTGGATACACACACAAGTCTATTTGGAATATGGATACTCTAATTAATTGTTGTAAAGTTGATATCGTTTTATATTAAAACTACCTAGTTTTTTTTCTCAGTCGCATTCACTTGAAGAATTATCAAAATCCATTAGAACCTTAAAATAGGTCTACATCATTTTGATCTGGACACGAAAAGCTAGGCTATAGGTTAACTGCCATAAGACATTTCTCTAGTTGTACTTGCCAGGAGAGATGGCAAGTACAAGTAATTACCATTTCAAATACTGCGTAAAATATTTGTAAACTGATCATTTCCAAAAAAACGTAAAGGAAGCGTAAAGACTTGCGCCTATAATTCATCGGTATAATTCAGTAAAAGATATGACCATTGCTCCTTGATGTCCTTTATTCTAGCCCATTATTAAACTTCTTTCGCGTTAAAATTCGAGTGAAACCCACGCTACCTGCAGAGCACTTTCATGTCCGCTCACCTTTACCGCAGATTTAAATCATAATAATATAATGAGGCAATATTAGAGGGACCCCGGTGAGCCAGCAGTGGGAACCAGTGTCATTCACCTTCCCATTTACGCACGGGGATAAAGCTTTCCCCGAGGCGAAGTTTAATTCACATGCACGTTTTTACGCACTTCAAATGTTGTCTTGTCCGCGCGCACAATGGACCAGCGCTGGGTTTAAAATAACAGGGGTCTTTTACCTGCGCAGGGAGAGGCCTTTGTCTTTCAGATTAACTTAGTCGAAATGAATGAACTTTTGGGAGATGTCATAACACGGCTTCAAAGAGAAAGGGGGAAATGCCAGTTTGTTTGCAGTGACCGCTGTTTGACACGGGCGGGGAGGTCACGAATCAAGCAGTTATCGTCTTAACTCTCAGCCTATATGTAACAATGGCAATAATTGAATAATTGGGTAATTTCTACGTTTATTGTGAAACACGTATACAGTTACAATCCTTGGTCTTCATCCCAAAATTGCATATCTCAAGCAGATATAATGATTAAGACTTAAACCAAAATATAACAGTTGATTTTTGGCCCATTCTTGATTTTTTAAAAATGATAATTCACAATAGTTTTAAAGGTCACCTGCAAATTTAGTTACGTTCCTAGGTCTATATCTCAAAACTGAATGTCCAAAACACTACATAAAATTATTAAGACATAACTCAATATTTAGCTGTTTACTTTAGTTATTTATTAGTTTATTTTTGATCCATGAATTCATATTTTTGTACTATTATTATTCAGTTAAAAAGTATCTGAAGTGGTAAATGTTAAGGCATTTGTATGACTGTATTTGCACTTATCTAAACTTTGCGCAATAACCATCACGCAAAACAGAACCATGTCAAATATCCCACACAAATTAAGCAGAATTCGTTTAAAATCGATAGCAAAAGAAATATGACTAAGCGATAATTAATCCTAATATGTATTTTTTACGTTCTCACGACGTTTAGTTCAACCATCCTTCTTTTACGCACAGGGACGTGACAATATGGGAGTGTCAGTGATCTTATTGAAACTGGATATGGAGCCGAGCAAACAGCGCGAGGGGCAAATGGAAAACAGAGCAGTGCGCGCTGGGAGGAGAGAGCCTCGGCGCATACCTCAGGGCCGTCTTTAAAAGCGACACCGAATCCGCGTGTCCAATCCATTACCGGGGGATGAAACTCAAAGTCACAAACCTCTCCTGATGAGGAATAAATGAGTTGCATCGCATGTTCTACCGGGGACAGTATTTTGGAAACACGGCGTTTGTCAAATCAATTACAAGTTTCGCTCTCTTTGTAGCCAATAACGACATCGCCTTTACGCACGGGAAATTCATTCAGTGTGAGTCGCGTGTTATGCAGCAATTCCACCGTTTATTTTTGATTTAAGTCTCATTGTCATGCCATATGTAGTCAACCGCGAATGACCGTCTGGATTAGGTATTTAGTGCTCTGAAAATATGCGTTAAGTTATAGGCTTTGAATTCATTATAGTGTTTCAAATGCTCTTTGCGAAATAATGTTTTCTTTACAACTGACAAATTTATTTTAAAATGACGTTAAAATAAAACACACAACATAATTAAAGGCGCACTGTGTAACTTTTCTGGTGTAGAATGACGCGTGACATCTCTTTCCATTGAGAGTTACAAGTCAGGCCTGTGAAAAGGAGACGCTGATCAAACTAAGATGAATGTGTTCCAGTGTGTTTTTGAGCGATACAAGTTGAAATATGGTTCCGTTCCATTATGGTTAAATGGATTTTTGCTACTGATGTTTTTAGAAAGACGTCAAAATAAAACACATTTTAGGCCTATGACAAGTTGCTGTTTTCAATTTCTCCAAGCACACAACATAGCAGTTCATGTACAATAGTAGTTTTGTGTGTCGCCAAATCAATTTACTGGACTATAGGAGGTTGTGATGTCATTTACTGTGGCAATCCCAGAGTAGAGTAGGAACAATACTAAAACTTCAATTTCAATACTCACTTTACATTGTAGATTCTCATAGAAAGCATCGGAACTATAACTGGACACACATGGACAACAAAACAAACATAAAACAACAAAAACAGAACAAAAAATTCGCTTGAAATTACATATATAATAAAATAGCCACCCACCACTTTGTTCACTCTTTCACTTTTGACATTTCTTGAACCCAACAAGGCACAGCTGTGAAGAGAAACTATTTCAGGACTTCATTGAGATGCTCACTGACAGAAGATTAAGGTTTGTAGCACTGTCAACAAAGCAAAGGGTGGACATTTTGAGGATTTTAATTAAAAATAAAAACATATTTAGTTGAGTTATTTCACTTGTTTTCATTGCTACATAATTCTAGATCTTGCATCACATATTTTTGATGTTTTAGTAGTACCGTATTTTTCGGACTATAAGTCACACCAGCCAAAAATTGCACAATGAAGAAGAAAGAAATCACACGTTTTGGGTGAAATTTATTTGATAAAATCAGAGACCAAGAACCAACATTTCATCTTGAAAGGCGAGTTATAAAAGTTATAGTAATAAAAACAACCGAATAGAGAAGAATCCGTGTATCATTCGTTCGGTCGTTTTTCAATATAGAACCAAAAATAAGAAAACGAAAAAACAACTCTTTTCTTTATTATTTGTCTCTAAAACAAAAATTAAAAAACAGATAACGATTAGTTTTTTTCAATATTGATTCATATATACAATTCATATATTTGGTCTATGGGCTGTCAGTGTGAAAAATGTAATATATAAGTCGCACCTGAGTATAAGTCACAGGACCCAAACCTTGTAAAAAAGTGCAACTTATAGTCCAAAAAATGCAGTAAATATTGAATAAGAGGGTCTGTCCAGTCTTTTGAAGGGTGGCAAATGTCATTTTTCAAACAACAATATTAGTTCTTTAAATATTATTATCACATGATGTAGTTCAGATATAGCTCAAGACAATTCTAATCCAGAAAGGTATAGTTTTTTTGTTGTTGTTGTTGTTTTTTTAATCTATGTATTTTTCCCATATCTACTTTCCAACGAGTATCAGCAGTTTCTGTATTGATTTGGTTATACATTTTGACAACCTCGCCCCAGAAGAAAAAAAAAATGGAGAAAAATATTGAATACTTAATAGAAGAGAAATACATATTTGCTGATCTATTAAGACGCATTCACACATCTGATTTTGCTAGTTGCAGTGGCTTGTTTCCAAACAGACTTGTGCCTCAGACTGCTCCTATAATGAGTGTAACTGTGGCTAATGGGAAATTACGGCAAATACACAATGGAGCTTTAGTGTTTGGTCAATCCTCTTTTTACAGACATGGAAATATGAATGAGCGCCGGGCAGATTTGTACAGTGGACTCTGGCTCTGCAGTGTCCACCTATGCCCTCAAGATACTGCTCCAATTAGACCGTGAACACTGCCTTACAAATTTATCTATCCGTTTGGACGTTTGTGTTTGAATAAGGCTAAAAATGGTTTACGGGCTAGAGTTGTTGGTGAAAGGGTAGTTTTGTGTGTGTGTATGAATGAAGGCTTGTGTATACGTAGGTAAACATGCATGAATAATATTGCTATGATATTAAATGGTCAAATACTGTTGCTGTGTTTACCTTTAATCAAGTACGAGACATATTTGAAAGAATCCTACTTAAGAAATAGTAGTGGTAGTGGGTAGTTTTACTGGATCTATCCGATATACTATAAGGCTATAGGTTTGTATGTAACACTTCTATGCAACGTTTCTGGTGATTCGCTCACCGTAGTTCTTAATGCTTTGCCTGAAATGTTCCAAAGTATGGCATTAAACTGTTCTATATTCCAATTATTCAATTCCAGGTGTTTTTATCGCTCAGAAATACCTACAAAAATATGCATTCTTACTACAAGCGGGGTCGCCTCTCCACAGATCTGACCTGTCACTTGGCATAGTTGTGTCACCTGCTGGTCTCCATGGAGATTGCTGAAGTGTATGCAGTGTTGTGATGATTCCTGGCAGATTCTTGGAGAAAAGAAGGTTTCGGAGTTTGAAATTTTGATTTGAGACATTTTCTTTTCTCTGGGCATTCAAAAGTTTTACCATCAAGAAGCCATTCGCCCCACAGTGCACGTAGATACTACAGATAAAGTGGCTTAAAGCTGCATTGGGTAACTTTTCTGGTGGAGGGTTTGCTACCTGCTTGTCTCCATGGAGATCTAATTGCTTTGCTTAGAATGTTGCACAGTATGGTGTGGAACAGAATAGGACTATGTAACTTTTCGTAGAGAGTCCCCCATCCGCCTGTATCAGTAGATTGATCCACAGAATGGCTGTAAGCTCTTTCCATGGAGAGTTACAAGTCAGATGTGTGGAGAGAAGATGCTGATCACAGTGTCTGGCAAGGTATTTTTGAGCAATACACCTGATCACTTGATGATTTAATAAATACAAGATAGAGAAGTTTAATGCCAAACTGTGGAACATTCTAGGTAAAGCAATAACACTAAGCATTAATTTTGCCTGTTTATGTTTTGATACTTTGCAGCTGACGTCATCACCAATCCCTGGGGATGTGGTGCTAACTGGGAGTATTACTCTGTTAGAAGCTCTCTGCTACTCAATCTGACCAGAAAGAGTTGCAAGTACAAGAAGTGAGATGATTTATGCTCTTAAAAAGTCTCTCACAAATAACTTTACAGTCACAAGCAAGCATTAGTCAACAGTATTATCACTCTAACCTTTTTGTTTGTTGAAAATCAAACTTCTAAACAGGACCATGAACGCTCAAATTGATCACAGGCTCCTGAAAATGTACTTATTAAACTTTTTTTTTTCGTAAACCTTTTGACAATGTTTGCTTGTGTGCATTGTGTCACCATGGCGACCGCTGAACATTCCACCATAGAGGTACAGTACACGTAGAACACCCCCAATGTCAAAATCACTGCAAATGCTCAATGTACAGTATGTTAAAATTAAGTTAAAGTGAACGTTGCAGGATCTGTTATCATCCAGTAGGGGGCAGGTTTGTCGCATAGCGCAGTTTTAATGTGTCAGACTGATTTTATATCAATGGATTATGTAAGAACTGGCATCACCCGCTTTGGCAGCAGTGGACTACAAACAGAGGGACAGAAAACAGAAGAAATACAGATACCAATGTTCCTTTATTACAGAAATGCATCTCCCAATCTCCCAATGTGCAATTAAAAACAACAACTACACATTCCCATTGGACTTTCCCGAATAAATAAATACAAAACACCGGAAGTTTAAAGTGCCTATGACATGTTTTTCTAATTATGACTTGGTTTGGTGGGATAGTACCTGTGGTCAATATTTATCATAGTTTTACATCAGTTTAATGGACGTTTGTGGAGAAAAAAGATGAGAAGCAAAGTACAAAAAATACAAGAAGTAGCAGCAAGTTGTTAAAATTACATCCAAAATGCAGGGACAGTTTACAGATTAAACACTGATTTAACAAAATAAAGGTTGTCATCTATTTTGTTTGTTTGTTTAACTGGATTACAGATTACATCATAACATTCTATAGGCCCATAATATTTAATACAGACGGGGCGAATAAAATGAATGTTGATGACTTCTGTCGTAATACAGTGAGTTCTTGGGTCTAGTCAGTAATAGAAATGATCAAGTTCAACATTTGTGAGTTTACTTCTTGGATATTTGATGGAAAAGTACAATGTAATCAATAGGGAAAACAGGTTCTTGCCCCCATCTGGGAGCAGAACATCATCATATTCTAAAATCTCCATTGATAACATTATAGTTGCTGTAACAGAACCGGAAAAACTTCTACCTGTGTCACATCTGCTGCCCATGTCCAACCAAGAAGTAAAATAACAGACAAAACAGGAGGAGATTTTTAGTCAAAACTTAATTACGGTAACTCTTCTTCAGTGAAAAACTACTTACTTTGGGACATAGGAGGGTAAAAGTGCATCTGGAGTTGGGACAGGGCTAAAAGAGGCTTGATTAAAGCACGAAAAGCAGATCTGAAATAATTTGATTGTTTTTGCAGTGTTCCCCATCTCTGTAAAGCAGCAGTGCAATGATGTGTCGACACAATGGCTTTGGTGTTGGGGATTGGTTAATGCTACGCTGGCACAGCACTTTCCTCTGCACTCTCAAATACACCATAAATCAGGGCGTCCATATAAAACAAGTGCGGCATTCAAATGAACTGTGCTCAAAGCTTACGGTAAAGGAACTGGACGTAAAATTTGGATTTTAAATTCCATAAACTTGACCTATGTGTCCCGAGATGTGAGGTAAATATGCTCAAATCAAGTGTAGCTTTTACTGAGAAGAATTATAACGCTGATTTATTCTTAGTTACAAAAACATTTATTTATGTTTGGTGTTTTGGTTCTCGAGACGATTATCCAAAAGCGTAAGTCTCTCATTTGGGTTGCCAATTCCAGTGCTGAAATCCAGTTGGTTTAAACCTAAAAGGACTCTCTGATATGAATGGTCACTGCCTAAGCGCCAGAACATGCGGCCAATCATGAATCAGTGCTAGTGCAGCTTCCGCATCTCAGTGAGTGAATTCACATGAGGCAGGGCTTATTCATATACTAAGAATGACAAAACTTGTATGTGTCCTTTATCTGCAGGTTAAGGCACTGGCAACCCAGGTTCAGTTGGGATTGTAGTTCCTCTTTTAAAACAGTAAGAGCGCAGGCAACATACAGTTCCTTTAAACAGATCACTGTACATGTGCATTGACATTCAGTTTTGAAAAGTGAGATTGATTGTATAATAAGAGCCGCTGTAGTCTTGTGCAAAATTCATTACTAGCTCTACCTTGCTAAACAAAAGTTATAGTTATAGACGTTAAGGTAAAGCTCAAAGGCTTTTTATCTTACATTAAAGAATCTAGTTTCCAACGATCCCGGACATGCACAGAAGGGTCCAGGTGGGTGAACCATATCTGGAGATCTGAAGAAGGCATGACAAATCGGCAAATACAACCATCTTGTATAAAAAGCCTTCACAGAGAAAGCTCTTTCTATACACCTCTGTTTCCTTGTCCAGTTTCGAGGTGTGTAATTTGATATGCAAGGACAAAAACTCAAATAAATAGTGGTTGAATTTAGAGTAACTGCTTTGTTAATATCACTGCGCTTACACTATAATAGTGTTGTGGTGTGCATAGTCTTTGGCTTATGTCACAACCGACTGAAATGCATTACCATCAAAAGGAATATAAAAAGACTACATAGCCCTTTTATAATTTCCATGTGATGTTGCTTTAAAGTGCATATGACAGGTTAGACTACTGAATATTAAAGATGTTTCTTAAAAAAAAAATCTAGTTCTATTCTAGTTTTGGTGAAGTTTATAATTGTACTTCCTGGTTGGACATAGGAAGCAAATATGATATGTAGAGGTTATTTTGTACTTATCTAGCAACCATAATGTTAACAAGGGACAAAACTTGTCAAAATTGCACAATAGTTATGATTTGACTAAAAATAACTGACAGCACCTGTATTTTGTTAAATTCATGTTTAAACTGACAGAAAGAAATAGAAATATCTTCCTTGTGTGTAAAATGTTACATGGGATATAGGAAGAAGTATTGTGTTTTAGATTTTTTACTGTTACTTCCTATTTTGTACTTTTCCTCTTAGCTGTTTTTTTCCTACTAACTGCATCTTTACCATAGACACTATCCCACCAAACCGATGAATAATTAGAAAAACATAAAACTCTGTCATATGCACTTTAAGAGAAATGAAAATGCTTGAAACCGTGTTGAATATAGGTCGAACACCTTTACAAAGCCAAATGAAACTGCTAAAAAGAAGTGTAAAAACATTCTGGGGGCGTTTAAAGACGGAGACCCTGTAATCGCAGTGTGAGTGGTGGGGACAGGAGACTGATGCTGTCATGGTGCACGGTGCAGGTCGCTATGGTTACAGTGATGTTTGCGTCAGATAGCAATAAAATGAGGCACACAAGTCAAGAGATGATTAAAATATCTCTCAATTACTTCAAGAGAAAGTCACACCAGGCCAGTGATTCTCAAAACATCAACTTGGGTTAATTTGAATTTGAAAGGTGCGCTGTGTAACTTTTTTAGTGGAGGATGTGTTATTGCTTTGCCTATAATGTTCCAGAGTATGCCATAAAACCTATTTCTCATGCATTATTTCAATTACAGGTGCTATGGATTAAAACAGGACATAAATCTGGTCTAAACGAGGTCTAAAGCAATTCTAAAAGTCGAAACCAAGACTAGACAAGATCGCCCAGTCCTTAGTCCTGGTTTAGACTTTGGTTTGGACATGTTCTAGTCCTAGTTTAGTTTAGCCTAATCCAACTTTAGTTCTGGGTTTAGTCCAAAATTGGGTTTAACTGAAGATTATCAATGTACCTCTATTATTCCAGAACTAAACCAGGTCCAAACCAGGATTAAATAGTCATTAACGGTCCTGTTTTAGTCCTGATCTAATCTAACTTGTCTTTTCATATGGTGAACACTGGCTCTGAAAATCTACACTGGAGATCGCTGGAGAACCACTGGTGTGATCTTGGCCCTCAGAAATTGCTCATGCAAAAAAAAAGGACATTTCAAAACCTCAGCAAAAATAAATAAATAAATAAGCATTGTACCCATAGACCCAAGTATGAGAAATGCACTGTTCTGAGTCCTGGTACTGTCTCAAAGTTCACATCAATACAGTCCATTTTCCATAAGGCAGTGTTTCCCAGTGTTACTAATAGAAAAGGCAAAGTCAAATGTTGCTTACTTTAACTATAGCGATAGGAGTGTTGGCAGTATGATTCCCATTCTATTCAACCCACTGTGTATAGGTGACCGGGTGTCCTTGGGCAAGACACTCCACCCACATTGTTAACTACAGCGACATTATGATAAAATATAAATAAATGTGATAAAAAATTACAAATTCCATTCACAGGGCAGTCACAAGCTTGTGTTGTTTCTCCAGTCACTTTGGGTCATATCGGAATGCAAGACTCACCCAATTAATGGTGCACTATGTAACTTTTCTGGTGAAGAGTTCGCCACCTGCTTGTCTCCATAGAAATGTTATTGCACTGCTTGGAATGTTCCACTCTTACCACTCATTCTTAAAGTTAGCCTGGTGCAATCGATTGATTGTCTCCACAGACGTAGATAAGCCATACCGTGGAACATTCTAGATCACATCTCCATGGAAATAAGCAGGTGGCAGACACTCCACCAGACATGGTACACAGTGCACCTTTAAGAGTGCAATCACAGTCAGTTTGGTCAATATTCTCCCGACAAACTTACTCAAAGTAATATAAATGTAATATTGTAATAAATAAAGTGCTTTTAAATCTAGTATTCAGTCATTTCCATATCTGGGAAACACGGCCCTAGAGAATCCGGACTTTCTGGACCCTGTCTACACCAAAGCCAACGCATTATTCTATTATTTACAGCCTGTTTTCTGTGGGTATGACTCCAAAACACCAAGTACCAGCCCAAAATCTGTACAAGAGGGGAGTCCGTAGAGACAGTGATATCATACAGTGGCATAGAGCGGAGGAGGTGCATATTATCAGCGGCAGGGGGAGGAGGGTCGACCCGGGCAGAGGCGCTCCACATTCAGTCATCAACCCAAGAGAGAAATAAACCAACCGACCGGACCCAACAGTTCACGCGCCACGGAGAGACTCGGGACCAGGCCTATTGCTCCATGAAGGCCCGCGGTGTTTGCTATAAGAGACAAGGCCATTTCGAGATGTTCTGTTCCTATAAAAGTAAAGGGAGCAAAGTCTATATACACACACCACAATAACAGACAGAGTCAGGCGTTTCTCCTGGAGTTACTGGTGGCGGACGTGCGTCCCGTGTCGTGGTCCGGTCTGTATTTAAGCCAGCAGATGAGCCACGTGACCACCACAGAGAACATGGCGAGGATGCTGGCCACAGACAGGCAGATGGCTCCGGCCGGAGAGGGCTGGATACCTTGGTTGTGCACAAAGATCAGGCCCACGAAGAGCAGCACGAGCATGGACAGGAAGGAGAAGATGACGCACACGCAGCCCGTGGTGAGCGCCACGCGCTTGCAGCTCTGACAGCTGTCGTAGCGCACGGAGTCCTGGGACAACGTGGTGGCGGTGGACACGGTGGTGGACGGCGTGGCCTGACTGTGGCTCACGCTGGACGTGCCCGATGCCTCCTCGCGGCGGAGGGCGACAAGGGCCGGGTGCAGAGGCGGTGGGTACGGGGGCAGAGCGTCCTGAGGGAGGGGGTCCGAGTCGATGTAGAGCGGGAAGTCCTCCGTCACCTTGGTGTTGTTGGGCAGGTTCTGGATGCGGTAGTCGGGCACGGGGGTCCGGTGGCGGCACACGGGGCAGCTGATGCGCCATGGCCGCTCCTCGCGTAGGTGCAGCGTGTTCAGACACTCCTCGCAGAACGTGTGCAGACACTCCAGTATCTTGGGCGCGCGCCGGTCAAGGTCGAAGTAATTGTAACATATTTTACACTCGTACTCCTCGTACGGGAACGCGGAGGACGCACCGCCGGGGGGCTCCGCTGTGTTTGATGCCAGCTCTACCTCTGCCATGTCATGTTTCGCCATTCACATCCTCCGCGGAAACACAAAGGAGCAGAACTGGTGCTGATGACGGTGCAGTCTCGGCTCTGCCCCCTCCTCTCCGCGCTCGGCTCATTCACACGGCATCACGTCCCGCCGCTGTTTATCCTCACTCCTTTGTGTCTAAAACGATTGGGATTCCGGCTTTGTAACGTCCCTTCGCACATGCGTTCGTGCGTGGGGGAGAGATGATGTAATGGCGGTGCGTGGCTCACCCAAACACGTGTAGGGGGAGAGAGAGGCGCCCGCGTGGCGCGCGGAGGGGCTGTTCGGTGTCATCGGGCTGTAACGGCTCCGTTATTACGCAGAGCACGCACAATAACGGGATGAGCTTATTTGGACAACGGGGGCGTCATCTCACCCCACCTGTAAACAAAGCTGTTACTGGAACTAAGTGTGACACTACAAGAAATAAAGAACAACTATTGTGTGAACATTTTCT
Source organism: Odontamblyopus lacepedii (assembly GCA_034769755.1). Taxonomy (NCBI): domain Eukaryota; kingdom Metazoa; phylum Chordata; class Actinopteri; order Gobiiformes; family Gobiidae; genus Odontamblyopus; species Odontamblyopus lacepedii. The sequence goes on along the minus strand of CM068357.1, from coordinate 29,312,490 downwards.
ATTGTTGGCAGATTATTGTTATTTTAGACCAGGGGTGTCAAACTCATTTTGGTCCGGGGGCCGTATACAACCAACTTTGACTCCAAAGGGGCCGGATCAGAAAACCCATGGCATATATACCCCAAAAATAGTCCAAATATTTGTGCAGAGAAACGCAAATCTATTACAGAAATCTTTTTTATTTGATTTGATTTTACAAAATATTATAATATTATGCTAGGTTAGGTTGCTTTCACAGCAGCATCACTAACCTCTTGGCCCCTGGGTGAAAACAGACGGCTGTTTCTTCAGTCCCAGCAATAATTCATTTATCTTCTGTCTTCTCAATTCTCTGTTCAAGTTATTGTATTTTTCGCAGTGTCTCGTAGTGGCGTTTAAGATCATATTCCTTGAGCGCCGCCACTTGTTGCAAACACACCAAGCGTACAGGTTTCCCATTCACCTCCGTGAACAAATAAGAATTAGTCAATTTTTCTTGGAAAATCCTGCACTCAGCTCCACTTTTCTTATTTTTGACATTTTGCTGATGAGGGTGTCACGGTCAATAGTCAAAACGATCGTCCTTTAAGAGCGTTTGGAAAGAGGCAGGTCTTCATTTGTCTGGTGGAGGCGCCACGCACAGAAGCACTGGAGATGCTGCTATGCTAAGCTGCGCAGAAAATTACCAGAAAAATCTGAAAATTTTAAATATTTTAATAGAAAATCAGCCGAGGGCCAGATTAAAGGTCTTGGAGGGCCGGATCTGGCCCCCGGGCCGCATGTTTGACACCTGTGTTTTAGGCTATAGTATATTCCATTGATCACAGTTGTATTATTATATGGATGAGTAGTTTCACACATACGCCATCGGTTGAAAGAAGCCTACTTTTAAATGAAAATCAATAATAAGTGTGTTTTGAAGGCCACAATGGAAGTAATTATATGATGAGGGAGTAACAGTACAGCTGGCAACTGAATATAAATATTGAATATGAACTTAAATGTTTAGAATAGTAAAAGCTACTTAAACAATAGCTATATGAGAACGTATTTGCATAGCTCCTTACTTACACAGTCAGCCTAACACACTGCACTATTCATTACATGGTCAGAAACTATAATAGTATAGAAGCAGACGTATCGGTTACATTTTTGTAATGGAGGAGCTTGTGTGCAAGTAGAAAATGAAAAAAAAAAGGTATTACATTATTTATGATACACTATTCTATTTTTTTCTGTCCCCATTATGTCTGTATAATAATTACTGTCCCTTTAACTGCTAAAGGTTAGGCTCTATCTGTTTGCCAATTCTGTATCATGAAACACAGGCCTATATGAGCCATATGAGGTATTCGGCTCCTAACCTTATTTCAGTGAGCTCCTCTAAACACGGTTACAATGAGACTTAGATTTATTGTAATTCAGCCTCAAAAACAAGGACAAGTTAAATTATGCAAGAGAAAAAATAGCCTACATAAAATCAGACCACATGCTATCATAAGACTGTCAAAAGAAAAAAGTCAAAGCAACACAATATCTTTTTGTAATGTTATAATAGATTTACTCTGTGGAGTTTTCTTCGTTTACACCGGTTTAGTCCTTTTCCTGTTTTAGTTGACATGGCATTGTTCCGTTTAACCCAGGTTTAGTAGAATTTACATAACAATGCACAATTAAGATTCTCTAAGAACTTGTGTTGAGTCATAGCCATAAAAAGTGTGCTACTTGTGTGAACACGGTGATTGCTGCATGCGTAATGGAATCCTCCTCTTCCACAATAAAACTGTCAGATTATCTGATGTTAAATATAACCCTCTGTGAAATTATATCATCCATATACAAGATAATAGGCCCTAATACACCACTTACTACAGCTTCAACGCCGTCCCGCCCTTGCCCCGCCCTCCCCCCCGGGCACACCTGCGCCTCACAGCCGCACCTGAGCTCTGTGCGCGGCCAGTCCCAGTCCTACCCTAGTAACGACTCCTCTGCGCGCACCGCTTCTGCTTTATCCCGACCTCTGCGCGCGTTTTTTGGGTATCATGTCGGAAGTTCTCGCGTACCTTCAAGACTCGGAGCTCGTTGCCCGGTTCCAGAGATGCTGTGGGCTGTACCTGATCCAAGAAGAAGCCGAAACACATCACAACACGAGCCGAGACCGAACGTGCAGAACAGGAACTGCGGATAAAGACGAAGCACGTGGACAGCCGCGCCAAAGATTTGACAACAACAACTCCAATGCGGAATATAAAGAGAATGGACACTGTGTCAAAGTAAGTGATCTGAAGTTATTGTTTAGTATTAGTATAGTTAGACGTTGGAACTGTCTATGGAAATGTCTTAAGCAGGGATGTTCCACAGTATGAAATAATACACCTTTCATTCAGTCAATTCGCTTTCTTGCTCTGAACGGTCTCGCCTCTCCTCAGATCTGACCTGTAACTTAGTCTGCTCTGCTGGCTTCACGTGCTTGTCTCCATAGTTACAGACAAGTTTAATGTCATATTGTGAAACATTCTGTGCAAGAAATTATAATTTCAGTGGGGATTTAGTGCAACCATATAGTGAATATACAGTAGGAAAATATGCTACACTAGATTGGTCCTAATTGATAACTTTAATAATAAAACAGCAAAAATACCATTAAAACAACCACACTTAATTATGCATAGTATTTTAACTCATTGTATATTGTTCTATGGGGGCTAGGCGTGTTGGAAATGTTACATTTTTGTACAAAGTGAATATTTAAATCACAAATAATGCATACTGACTGGCTTTTCTCGTTGGTCAGGCTCCATAGACCTTCCACACACTGCCACCTGTAAAAACGTGTTTGCATTCCTCTTTTCAACAGTGTTAAAGCGTGGATTCAGGCATTGGACTCTTCAGTAGACAATTCTAATGATGTATGGCACAGTTTTCAGTATGTGGTACCAGTTGCTGCAATATGACTTCAAGATACATTTAGACCACATCAAAATTGGAATTAAACTGGGACTAAACTTCAGGATTATACCAGGATTAAACCAATGCAACATAAGGAGTTGGTACTAAACTGGGCTCAAGTCAAGACCAAGTCAAGATGTGAATGCAGTATGAGAAAATTGATTCTTTTAAACAGTTTTAGTAGAGGGTCTGTGTGTTTGTGTTGTTCAGGATGGGAGCAGACCTGAGTACGAGGTGAGGACTCCTCTGCTGCACCTGCTCTTCCTCTTCTCCTCGGCTCTGGGAAATGAGGTCTTCTACATTAGCTGTCTGCCCTGGCTCCACTGGAACCTCGACCCGTTCCTGTGCAGACGCCTGGTCAACATGTGGACAGTAAGACTCTCTCACAGTCCTGGTTTGGTCTCAGTCTAGTCCAGGTTTATTCGTCTTTTAGTCCTGGTTCAGTACTGGTTTAATAAAGCCTGGTTTAGTCCTGATTTATCCCTGTCTTAATCTCAGTCTCTGGTATAGTCCAGGTTTAGTGCTTCTTTAGTTCTGTTTTAGTCCCATTGCGGTCCTGGTATTGTCATGGTATAGCTCTGGTTTAGTCTTGGTTTAGTCCTGGTTTAGTGCTGGTTTAGTTCTGTTTTAGGCCCATTGCGGTCCTGGTATAGTCATGGTCTTGCCCTGGTTTAGTCTTGGTTTAGTCCTGGTTTAGTGCTGGTTTAGTTCTGTTTTAGTCTCATTGTAGTCCTGGTATAGCCCCGGTATACCCTAATTTAGTCTTGGTTTAGTCCTGGTTTAGTGCTTGTTTAGTTCTGGTTTAGTCTCAGCTTAGTCCTGGAATAGTCTGGTCTAGCCCTGGTTTAGTCTTGGTTTAGTCCCGGTGTAGTCCTGGTTTAAGATAAGATAAACTTTATTGTTTGGTGGAAAATTGTCTTGAGCATGAAGTGCAAGGTGCATAGACCTCAAATAGACAGGTGCAGATAACAATAAAAATAGAAATTAATGTATTGCATTTGCTTGTACAATCAGTGCAGTTTGTGTAGTTCATAACGTCGTAGTCAGTAGAGAAAAACAGTACGGGTGGCCTAGATGTTAGGTCTATGAGGGCAGAGCCTGCAGATGGAGTGTATTAATGAGAGAGTGTGAGCCTGAAGGGTCTAGATAGTGAGTGGGTGGATAGGGGATGCACAGCAGCTCAGGGTTAAGGAGGGTTCGGATTAGATGGGTCAAGGCTAGGGGATGCACCGATCCAAAAACATCTCAGAATGACTGAACTTTCATATATATATATATATATATATATATAAAACTAGGGCTGGGCGGTAAACTGTTTGAACCGGTATACCGGTAATTTTTATTTTTATGATATGAATTTTTTATTTACCGCCATACCGTGTGTGCGCACATATGTCGGCAACACAGAGCGGCGGAACGTCGCACAGCGGTAGATTGAGCGGGGGCTGTTTTTCAGTGTTACACCAAACAAGCCAACTCTGCAGGAGAGCGTGGTAGTGGCAGAGACTAGGGTGGTAAGGATAGCAAGTTGAGCGGTGAGCATGGACGAAGAAAATGACACAGACACAGACACAGAACTCATTCCGAAAAAGGGAGCCGTGTCTGTTGTTTGGAAATACTTCGGTTTTAAAAAATCTGACGCGGATCAAACACGCATCATCTGTAAGTGTTGTCGAGCTAATGTTTTAGCTGCAGGAGGCAACACAAGCAACTTGTTACTTTTGCAAGTGGCACACTTAAAGTTTACTTTTTATTATTTGTTTACATGTGTGTATTGTTTCTATAGTACAGAATAAGCCTGCTAGCCAAGTTGCACTTATGTTTTTGATATTTGAATATAGTGCACTGCTCCTGGATTCTAGCAATACTATTATGCAAGTTGCATACTTTTTGTTTACTTTTTTATTATTTGTTTAAGTGTGTGTAGGCCTACACGCCTCCATTTGAAGAAAAATATATATGAATGCAATGCAAGAAGGTGTGGCTGTTTAAGAAAGGATACATCTCTTACATTGCAGTCAGCTTTAAATGATGTTTTCAAGTTGCACAATAAAGAATTCCGTATTGTGACTGCAACAGTCTGTGTCATGCATTCTGATTTCTGCACCTCATTACAATTTTGAGTGCCTGGCACTCAATTCTTTTGTGGGATCAGGGTAATTTACTGCAGTAAGTATTCTCTAAACAATTAGGAATTGGGGTTAACACGTAAACATCCACGGAAAAAAAAAATACAGTTAAATACCGTGATAATTAAAAAAAATACCGTGATATCAATTTTTGGTCATACCGCCCAGCTCTATATAAAACGCATTTCTCACCTTCCACGGTGGTTGGTCTCTCACCCTCATCAGCTCGGGTCCTCTACCAGAGGCCTGGGAGCTTGAGAGTTCTGCGCAGTATCTTTGCTGTTCCCAGTACTGCACTTCTCTGGACTGAGATGTCTGTTGTCCTTCCTGGGATCTGCTGCAACCACTCATCCAGTTTGGGGGTCACGGCCCCGAGTGCTCCGATCACCACAGGCACCACCGATGCTTTCACCTTCCAGGCCCTCTCCAGCTCTTCTTTGAGCCCCTGGTATTTCTCTAGTTTCTTGTGTTTGTTTTTCCTGACATTGCCATTGCTCGGTATTGCAATGTCCACCACCACGGCTTTGTTCTCTCGCTTATCCAGAACCACGATGTCTGGTTGGTTCGCCATCACCATTCTGTCAGTCTGTATTTGGAAGTCCCACAGGATCTTGGCTCAGTCATTCTCCACAACCTTTGGAGGCGTTTCCCACCTTGATCCTGGGGTTTCCAGCCCGTACTCTGCACAGATGTTTCTGTACACTATGCCCGCCACTTGGTTATGTCGCTCCATGTACGCTTTCCCTGCCAGCATCTTACACCCTGCAGTTATGCTGAACTGTCTCAGGCTCCTCTTTGCACAACCTACACCTTGGGTCTTGTCTGGTGTGGTAGATCTGGGCCTCTATTGCTCGGGTGCTCATGGCTCCTGTGCAGCCAGGATTAGTGCCTCCGTGCTGTCCTTCAGACCAGCCCTCTCCAGCTATTGGTAGGATTTCTTGATATCAGCCACTTCAGTTATGTTTCGGTGGTACGCCCCATGTAGGGGTTTGTCCTGCCATGATGGTCCCTCCAGCACCTCTTCCTCTGCGCCCCACTGTCTGAGACATTCTCATATATATATATATATATATATATATATATATATATATACATATATATATACATATATATATATATATATATATATATATATATATATATATATATATATATATATATACACACACACACACACACAAACTTTTTTATTTTTGTTTTAAGGAAATAAATGCAGTTTTCATTCTGCTCTGGGATCAGATATCTGAGATTGGCAGATACTTAAAACCATAGTACCGTAATCGGTTTTGCAACGGAAAAAGCTGCATCTTTACTCCTGGCCTGTTACGATAACAAATTTTAAAGCATGATATATTGCTACAGAGATATACTGTGGTAAACAATAATATTAAAACTACTTTATTTCACAGACACAACAACAATAAACCTGAGACCTGAGCTACAACAAATAAATACAAGAATAAACCAATAATTAGCCATAGAAGTGACTTATTCAACCCTCTACATCTTAAAACTTATCATATTACAACAAAAGTACCCAAAATACACAAATAATACAAATAAAATGTACACACGATAAACACTGAGCCCCAAAATTAATGGTTCCAGCTTTCATATATTGAAAGAGAAGTCAAAATAGTAATTATCGTGACAGGCCTAATCTTGATGGCCTGAACATGACTTCTTCAAATAGGGATTGGAAATGCTTTTGGACAGGTTTTTCTGTCAACTTTGGAGCTGTAGTTGCCAGTCTGACCAGTTTGGCTTTGCACTGCGCCGCAAGGGGCCCATACCAAGCTGCCAGGCCATATCTCACCATGGCTAGACTTGCCAAATATGCTCTGAAGAAATTGTTTAGTCTTGGTTTAGTCACAGAGTAATCCTGGTTTAATCCTGGTTTAATCCTGGTTTAATCCTGGTTTAATCCTGGTTTAATCCTGGTTTAATCCTGGGTTGGTCCTGGTTTGGTCCTGGTTTGGTCCTGGGTTATTGTACATCAACAGCAAATCCTGTTTTAGTCTTGGTTTAGTCCTATTTTAGTACTGTTTTAGTCATTGTTTAGTCCTGGTTTACTCCTGGTGTGGTCTCAGTGTAGTCCTGGTTTAGGCCTGTTTTATTACTGATTTAGTCTCAGTGTAGTCCTGGTTTAGTACTGGTTTATTTCTAGTTTAGTCCTATTTTAGTTCTGGTTTATTCTACATCAATAGCAAGTCCTGTTTTAGTCTTGGTTTAGTCCTGGTTTAATCCTGGTTTGGTCTCAGTGTAGTCCTGGTTTAGTCCTGATTTGGTCTCAGTGTAGTCCTGGTTTAGTCCTGATTTGGTCTCAGTGTAGTCCTGGTTTAGTCCTGATTTGGTCTCAGTGTAGTCCTGGTTTAGTCCTGATTTGGTCTCAGTGTAGTCCTGGTTTAGTACTGGGTTATTTCTAGTTTAGTCCTGGTTTATTTTACATCAACATTGGCAGTTGCAATTTATGGTGTATTAACAGGAGCATACAACGGTTTATTTATTTATTTATTTATTTATTTGGAACCCCATTAGCTTCCACAAGTGGTTGCTAGTCTTCCTGGGGTCCATTGGCATTAAAATCAGTTGACATAATAATTATATACATCAGACTGACATTACAAAATACAGTGTTTTCAGTCCAACAATACAATTAACTCCAACAAGTATAAGTTCAAACAAGCCATGCTCACTCCATACAAGTCATATACATTTGTTTTAAAGCCTTTTAAAGTCGGTTCTTGGGCAAGACATGTGGATTGATCAGGAAGGGCATCCAATGAAAAAATAAACATGCAAATTATTTGTTGTTATGACTAAATAAAAAAAAAAAGCCCAATTTAAGTTATTGGTATCACAGTTCTATGAATCATAACTGGGGCTATTATTTTACATCGCCTAAAGGTCCAGTACTATTTAAAACATGACTAATGCAATAATAATAAAGTGTACAGGCTGGTTATCACTAGAATACATTGGCCGCGGTGTTTGTCCCTAACTGATATGACTGATAAATCTCCAGTCTCTATCGCCCCCTCTGGTCACTGACACAAGTGACATGAGAGTGAACGACAGAAGTGACAGCTGAATCTGTCCACAAAGCTGCCACTCTCCTTTTCTCTCTTTCTCTTGTTCTCTGGTGTTGATCTGTTCACCTCTCGACCTCCTTTCATCCTCTGGCCTTCCCCTGACCCGTCTGTGACCGCTGGGTGCGTGTATGTCCTCGGGCTCAAGGGCACAAGGGCACAAGGGCAGGGGCCACACAGGAGCTGAACAAGACTCAAAAGACTGTTCACTTTTACAAATACAATGTGATCATTCCACGTTATCGGATTTGATTATCTGAAAAACTCACATAAGTTATTATTTATCGTGTCAAAATGTAGAAATAATCGCATAGGGTGAGTATGACATATAAAATAAATGGACATATATACACTACAAGTATTTATAGATTCAGATAGGTAGTGTTTTTTACTGGATTGAGCTCACAGCATGGTGGTGGCTTAAAGCTCATAAGAGTTTTGCGTAATGTAGACTGAAATATGAAATTGTATACTGTTACAAGAATCCCATGCATTTGTTCTGCGTAATGCTCCCACGTTTTGAAGCTATTCTGAAAAGGAAATGTGACCATAGTTCGTTTGTGCTGATAGCGCAGACATCGGACTTTATGTGTTTTTGTTTCATGAGGATAGGCCCAGTAATTACAGTGATATTAACCATAAATATAGACGCAAGCGGTAATGATTGGCCTTCACGCGTCGCCACCCACAGGAGACAGCCACAGGTGTCTCCCAACATCCAGGAGCCCTCAAACCCACGAGGACAGAGGTCTGGTCCAGGTACTTCCTCCCCTGGTCCAGGATCTTCCACCCCTTGAGGAGAGGAAACCCTGCTCATAGTCAGAATACCTTTTTTCTAGGCATTTTTTGAGCCGCAAAACCACATGTAATCGAATGCATGTAAGGTAGAGCCATTTAATGTCATACTGTGGAACATTCCAGGCAGAGTGATGACATATAGAAATAAGCAGGTGACGGACGCCCAACCAAAAATAGATAGTGCACCTTTGATATTACCAAAAAATGTTTCAGATTTTGAGTTTTTGGTATTTTTGGCACATACGTAAAATCATAAGAGACACATAAGAGATGACACGTGCCCTCTCCCCAGCTCCAGAGACATGTCCCGGCTCTGAACCCCTCTGTGCCCCCTGAGGGTAGATTCCACAGGGCTCCAACTGAGCAAGGCCCCTGGGTGAACTTCCATCAAACAGTCCCAGCCATACACACCCAGCCACTCAGGGCAGTAAACAGGCAGCTCCCCTCCCTCTAGTTAGACATTACCAGGCTCAAAGTGCCCTCTCCTCCCTTTGTCCTCTCTCTGTTCTGTTTTATTGGCCTGACCTGTCACAATAAAATGTTCAAGCACAATGTATTAGAGTTGTGACAATCCGAAAATATCAAACAGCTATTCAGGAAAGGTTTATTTCTGTCCTGTGAATGTGACTTTTTTATTAGCATCTGATTTTCAGTACTTTTGACAACCCTATGATGTATTGCTACAGGGCAATATCATGATAAACGATAATACTGAAACTAATTTATGCCACTGATACAATAAAAAACTAAAGCTGGATAATTCCTACAAATAAATACAATATCATTAAAAAGCACGAGCTGCGGTAAGTAGAACAAATAGAAAAAGTTATCGAAGTTACTTATTCAGCCTTCTTCAGCTAAAATATGACCGTATTACATAAAACATATAAATCTGTTTTTTATCATTTGCAGCTTTTATCTAAAATTAAACCTTTTTTTATCTTTTAAATCATTTGAACAGGGCTTTTATCTCCTCTCGTTTAGACGACTGTAATGCACTTTTTCCCGGCATAAGCCTCATGCACTTTCTCACTTACAGTTGGTACAAAATTCTGCTGCGCAACTTTTAACTGGAAGCAAAAAATGTGAGCACATTACCCTGATTTTAGCGCCGTTGCACTCGCTTCCAGTTCGTTTTAGAGTTGATTTTAAGATTTTATTGTTTGTTTTTAAAGCTTTAAATGTTCTGGCCCCACAGTACGTCTCGGACCTCATCCAAATTTACACCCCCGCACGCAAGCTGAGGTCCGAGGGCCAACTCCAACTCCTGGTGCTAAAGTCGAGACTTAAAACCAGGGGGATCAGGCTTTCTCTGTAGTTGGCCCTACACTGTGGAACGCTCTGCCCCTCCACGTCCGAACAGCCCCGACAATCGAGTGTTTTAAGTCTCGTCTTAAAACCCACTTTTATTCTCTGGCTTTTAACTCTGCGTGAGTTTGTGTGCTCCTCTGTGTCTCTTATCTATTTTATTAAATTTATTTTAATTCTACTTTGTGATTTTTATGATGTTGCTTTAATTTGATTTTACTGGTTTTAAAGTTTTAGGGCTGGTATGACCAAATTTTAGCATTCTTTATGATTTATTCTCTGTGCAGCACTTTGGAAACTGCTCTGTTTGTAAAATGTGCTATATAAATAAAGTGGATTTGGATTTGATATAACAAAAACATCCCCAAAACATACACATAAATATTAAACCTCAAAATATACTGTCCCGTTGATTATTTATTGAACAGTAAATCGATATGTTAATTATCGTGACAGACCGTTATTGGTTTCATCAGAGCTTTCTCCACGCACCCCTTCAGGCCATGCATAACCCTGCCAGACCACAGTCAAACATTACAAAGACGTAATAGCCTCAAATGGGAGTCATGTGATTCTGCTGTTAAACCCATTCACCGACAACAAAGTTAATGTTTGTTAATCTGCTTTTGAATTCTTTTTCTTTTAAAAACTGTGTGAAAGACTTCTGTTTGTCCCTGTTTTAGTTCATCTCTGGGAATCCTAACTTAGTAAATGTGAAATGTGCTGCTGCCATTTGACCAAAACACTATTGTAAAGGAGATTTGTGTTTAGTGATGAAGGAATACGTTTGATACGCCACTCATTTGATTTTGTTGTGGTACTCTCAGCAATTTTAGATCTTTTCCAATTCAAATCATGTCATATTTTGTTTTAAATTGTTAATACATATGGAAACAGTCCTGATTTGTCATCATTCTGAGAACCCATGTTGTAGACCTGGTTTGGTTTCAGATTAGTCCAAATTTAGTCCTGTTTAGTCCCATTTTCCCGTCTGGCCTTGTCTAAACCCACAGTACTGAGGTTATGTGAGGTGAGTACTCAGCTGGCTGCCATGCAAATATAGAGCAGCACGAGGTAGTCACAAGTAACCAGAATGTACATGAAGTAATTCTAGTACTGGTAATACGAGATATAACAGTATACACTTAAATGGTCTTTTTAAATGTGATGTGTGTAACCATGTATTGATTTAGTTTGGATGCAGACCTGGTTTAGACCTGGTTTAGTCCTGGTTTAGTCCTGGCTTAGGCGCAGTTTAGTCCTGGTTTAGTCCTGGTTTAGTCCTGGTTTAGTCCTGATTTAGTCTAATCATTAAAGGTGTTATACCCATTATGTACCATCTTAAAAATGTAAAATGCATAAGTAGGCTAGTTAATGGTTAACAGTAGTCAAAACTTTCACTTTCACTTTCATGTTCTTTTTGTATTCTTGGTATAATTATTGACAGTGAGTTTATAAGCACTTTTTACGACTTTCAGAACAGAGAAAATTAGGGATGCACCGAATATTCGGCCGAATACTGCAAAAAAAGCCACATTGGGCTTTCGGTGACGTGAGTTAAAAGTCAGGCCGAATAGTGGCGTGTGACGCAATGACGCAATCAATCAAACTTTGTCTACAGTGTCAGCAGTGTGGAAATATTTTAAAGTGTCAGAGAACGAGAAAAGAATTGCAGTTTGCAATTTCTTAAGCATTTCTTGCAGTTTCTTAAGCATTTTATTTGTGGCTTGATATACAGGCACAGTTGTTAATGTTTTAATCAATATAAAACAATTTTAAGATGTCTCAGATGCCATAGATTGCTTCTTTTTATTTTGAAGCTGAAGTACTGTTATCTTTTCTGGCCTGGGATATGTTGTGTACACGCTGTATAAGTGTATTATGCAGTATTAAAAAATAGTGAAAAACTTAACTGCATTTGATATTCGGTTTCGGTATTCAGCCAAGCATTTAATTTTTATTCGGCTTTGGTTTCGGCCACAAACTTTCATTTCGGTGCATCCCTAGAGAAAATCAGAACAGAGCTGAAGTGTCATGCCACTGCTAACAACCAGCATGAGAAACTTTCCTCAACTACATGGACAATTGTGTAAAGCCCCCACTGAAATCTCATTATTATTTTGGTCTCGGTTTAGTCCTGGTTCAGTCCTTGTTTAATCCTGGTTAGACCCAGCTGACCATTTCACTCTTTAATAGGGATGTGCATTGCCATTAATCAAACGATATATATATCACGATATCCCTGTTACAATTCAATTTATCACAATGCATCCCAAATACATTACAAAAGCATAGGACAATATATTGTGATTTATCAATAATTATGTATAATATTATGGTCAAGTGCACCTTCATGAGACCACAATTGGATGAAATACGTGTAGTTTAATTCTCAAATCATCAGTAAATGGAAATTATGATTTTTTTCATGACTTTAAAAATTAATTCAGATGCATTTTGAATGGATGCAAGAATCACACAATGAAGTATCGCGATATATCACTGAATCGATTTTTTCTTACATCCCTACTCCTTAAAAGGCCCTATATTTCACAAATTTGACTCTTCATCCAAAATGATTCTGGTGAAGGTGTGTGGAGCCTAAATATACAGTGTTAAACATCCGTGAATGAACAAAACACAACTCGAGGCATGTCTGTGATGAGGAAACAACATTATAACACAGGTCAAAACAGGGTAATCTGGGCCCTTTAAACTTGCTTCACGTCTTGTCTCTGTCATTTTCACTTTGGTTGACTTTGGTGACTGTTGACTTTGCCTGTTCTCAGCCATATGCTCATGAATGCTGCACTGACCCCATGGTGCTGGGCGTGTATTTATGCAGATCACATTCAGGGAAGTGTCTGGAATATAAACCTCTAGAAAAAAGGGAGGGAGAGAGAGAGAAAGGAGAAGAGAAACAGATAAGGAGAGGGGAAGGGAGAAAGAAGGGAGAAAGTTAAGCAAGAGAGAAAGTTTTACGAATTTTAAGTGATATATTTAGTTTCTGCTGTAAATGATAATATTCAAGAACTTTTTACTGACACAATAACCCTTAAGCAAGACAATTAGTATTATATTAAAATCATAATGCGTTAATAATTCAACCCTTTAGAGCTTAAATACTTAACAAATGTTCAGCTCATGAAGCTTTACTGGAGTCGATCGCAATTACAGTCTCATTTTAACTATTATACTATTTTGCAAGGTCAAATTTAACTTGAAATTTGTGTCCCTGCCTTTGACCCACTTTTCAGTTTCTCTTGACGACTGCTCCTCAACTATTTGATTATTTCTGTCAGTTTTTGTCCCCCACTAGAATCTGTTATGTTCTGTTCTTTATTAGATGATGAAATCTAAAGACCGGTCACAAGAGTTGAGTCAAACTGAGGCATGAAAGTGCTACAACAGGTTTAGTTTTGCAGATCTGAAATGATCTCTCAACCTAAAACATGCACAGTTGGTAACATCCTCCAGCTAAGGTCGTGCTCTTGAAAGGTTCCTCCTACTGTATTGAAGGAAGGGTCATGAGAAGCGTTTTAACTTTAACATGCCGGCAAAAAACAAAACTAAATCAAATGTAAAGTACGTTTCTTTCTTCCATTTTTTAAACAGTGAGCACCCGGTAAGGAGTGGTCCACCTAGAGACCCAAATCCTGATCTTGAGCTTGGTTTGGTGAGGACTAACTTAGCTGGAGGATTTTAACTATTGTACATGTCTTGGGTTCTCAAATTGGGTTAAACTAGCTCTAAACCAAGTCAGAAACAGGTCTAAACTAAACAGGCCCAAACCAGGCCAGTTCTAAACGAGATCTAAACTAGTTCGAGACCAGGAGAACCTTAGCTGGAGGAACTGTTCTTGTTTTGTGTTGATGGAAGAAACATTGTTGCTGTGGAATGACTGACCACAGTTTGATAAGCAGGAGAAGCATGGGAGTTTGTCACAATAAAACTCTTCTCTGTGCTGGTCCCCTCCCTCTGCACTTCCCCTCTTCCTATCTCTCTCTCATTCCATCTCTCAACTCTCCCTCCTCCTATCTCTCCTCGCCCTCTTCCTCTCCCTCAGCCCTCTCTATCGCTCTTCTCCCTCCCCTCTCTGTCTCCTTCCCTTTATTTGTCAGTCTTCCTTTTTCCTCTTTCTCGTTTTCCTCACTCTCTTCCTGTTTTCTCTCCTTCTCTTTCCCCCTCTCTCCCATTTCACATTTTCTTCAACTCTCTCTCTCACTGCCTTCCCTCTTTATTTCCCAATCTCTTCCTGGTCTCTTCCTCTCTCCTGTCCTCTCTCTTTTCTTACCTTCTGCTCTTCTCTCCTTCTCTCATTCTCCCACTTTCCCTCTTTTCCATCTCTCTCCTTTATTTCTCAAGCATTTCTCTCTCTTTTCTTTTCTTCCCTCCTCCTCCTTTTCTTCTTTCTCCATCTCTTTCCCTTCCCTTCTCTTTTTCCCCTCCTCCCCTCCCTCTCTTCCGCTAGTCTCATATTGACAGATTAAAGTCCACACGATTCTCTCTGGATCAATGGGCTGACTGATCCACAAACACTTGAGCATCTCCACAGTGTCTGTCTCTACTCGTCTGTCACTTTTAGATAATACAACATCTTACACTTTTCTTTGCTGCTTTGGCTCGTCGTAATTATCAAAAATCAGATACTAATAATCTACACTAAAAAGTCCCATTCCGAGCACAGAAATGAACCTTTCCTTAATATCTTTAGCATGATCTTGAGTTGTATCAGTTGTATCTAAATAAAGAGGGTTTTTATTATCATTGCGGTATTGAGTAAGTCTCTTCCTTAGTATTGAAATCAAGTTTGACATTTTAGTATCGTGACTGTACTACTGGCACAGTCATACTCTATGATGTGACGGCCTGATTACAGTAGTTTTAGTTCCCTGGTCCCTCGTCTTCTCCATTGTCACAGTTAAACACACACTTTAGCTCTGCTCTGCTCCAAACTGCAGCTCAGCCTCCTCACGACACGCCGTCATTAAAAATACAGTCTCAGCTTTAAATAACCGGCCTGCCCCAGAGGATCATGGGAGATCGGGGACGAATGAGAGGTGGATAATGGATATATGCAAATGTAAAAATCCATCTTTTTTTGGAAAGATATGATTAATACTCAACAAGTGCATTAAACTGAAATAAAACTAGAAAAGAAGTGTAGAATAAAGGCAGATCTTAAAGGTGCACTGTGGAACCTTTCTGGTGGAGGGTCGCCTACTTGTCTCCATGGAGATGTCATTGCTGTGCCTGGAACATTTATTCAGTATGGCATTAAACGCAGCTATCTTGCATTTAGTCTCATGACGGGTGTTGTATTGCTCAGAAATATCTTGAAAAACATGTACATATTCTTACTGTGAGCTGGGTCGCCCCCTCACAGATGTGACCTGTAACTTGGCCAGTTAAGAGCCATCTGCTCGTCTCTATGGTGATAAGTAAATGTAATGCCAATAATAATAAACCAGGTCTATTCCAGGTCTAAAGCAAGAATCAATACCCAGAAAAAACATATAAGGGCCCAAACCAGTAACTATGTATATAACTCCATTCTCCTGCTCCACAATCACACACGGTGAGTGAAGTGCCTTGCTCAAGGACACAATGGCATACTTGGTTGAAGCTGAGTTATAATAATAATAATAATGCATCAGTTTTATATAGCGCTTTTCAGGACGCTCAAAGACGCTTTACAGAGCATTATTCATTCACTCCAGACCCGGTGGTGGTAAACTACTATTGTAGCCACAGCTGCCCTGGGGCAGACTGACGGAAGCGAGGCTGCCAATCTGCGCCATCGGCCCCTCCGACCACCACCACTACCATTCACGCACACACCACTTTCATACTAGGCAATGTGGGTGAAGTGCCTTGCCTAAGGACACTACGACAGTTTTTGCCACTGGCGCCTCCACTGTGGCACCTGGAATTCCCAGTGTCTCCCATCCAAGTACTAACCAGGCCCGGCCCTGCTTAGCTTCTGAGATCTGACGGGATCAGGCTTTGACGAGCCGGTATGGCCACATATTATTGCCACTCAACTCAGTTATTTTGAAGCAACTATATACTTCCTGTGAAATGGTTAATACAGGAAGGAAGGGCTCCACTGTGTTTTTAATTTCAGCCCTGGAATTGCCCGTTTCTACCAAAAGTCAAATGTAGCTGTTAACTTGAAAACTATAGCTTCATGACATCACAAGGTGGACCAAAGCATTTTAAGCTTGGGAGATGTAGATGGACTAATATAAAGGATTATTCAAAGGTGTGAATTAAACAAAAAGCAACTGTGTGTGTTTTTGAGGAGGTAACAGCGTTTTTACATGGCTTAAAGCTCACAAGAGTTAGTTTTGTGTAATATAGGATCTTTAAAGTTTTGCTTGCTTTTGTAGTTAAAAACAAAGCAAACATTCACTGGTGCAACATTTCGCCTTGACTTCTTGCAGACATCCTGTTTGTGCAGATACTGTGTGATTTGATCAGCTTCAGGCCGATAAAGACGCAGCTGTTGCAAATTTCTGGTTCTTATTTTAGCCTCTGCAGGTTGTGTATCAGAGCAGTGTCTGAAACCAGGGAGTATCTAGATTTTTAGGAGCGCAAATGCTCATCATTTATTAATGTGAGTGGTTAGCTTCAGCGCTAGGCTAATCTCAATCTGCCTGATTTGTATCTCATGAGCTATTTCCTCTATCTGGATCCTGCTTTAGTTTTTGGAGATTTTATATCTACAAATTAGGGGTGGCAGATTGAAAAAAATTGTACTATTGTGATTGTTTGTTTTAGATGCAAAATTAGAATATTGAGTGAATCATCTATAATACAACTATTTGATTTAAAACAGACCTATTATAGCCGTTTT
This sequence comes from Odontamblyopus lacepedii, assembly GCA_034769755.1. NCBI lineage: Eukaryota > Metazoa > Chordata > Actinopteri > Gobiiformes > Gobiidae > Odontamblyopus > Odontamblyopus lacepedii. Next base: position 29,295,379 of record CM068357.1, on the reverse strand, counting down.
ATGTTATAGTTGTTTCCTCTCACCATTTAGGCACCTGAAGTTGTATTTGGAGTGATTTGTGCATGTTTGATTCATCTTTAATCACTTATTTTCAAAGCACCATATTGCAGACCAACTCCTGTTTTCACCACCACCAGCAGCAAACAGCCACTGCTCTGAAATACCTTCATTCTCCAACTTAATTTTTTTAACTGGTGATACACATAAGATTCGGCAGCGTTGTGTATCATTTTAGTACAAGTGAAAAAAAAAAGTATGCTGTGCAGATATCAATCAGACTCTTTGTTGTGATGACATTTACAAGGACATGAGCTCCCATAGGGCTCCTCAGTTTTCTAACGTGGAAGCTAGCGGACTTGTTTCTTATATTAAGTCATTTTAGATAAATATTACAATTTAAAATATGGTCTTCTTCAATTCTTTCTACTTTAGTGAGATGCCTGAACCTCAGCAAAGACATCTGCTGCTGTGTTTTAGCACAGCACAATATTATTGTCAAAAATAGATGGGGACATACAGTATAAGTTTAAAGCTATTCTGTAGAACATAGAGGCAAAGCGATAACATCTCCTTGGAGACAAGGAGACATTGGACTTTGGACAGAAATGTTACATAGTGCAGCTTTAATGAATAAGTTACTGTTGTACGAGCATTGCCAGAGTCTTTGTTACTAACAGTGACTTCCTTTACCTGGTTCAGTTGGTGATGTATGTGGGCCAAGTGCTGAAGGACCTGCTGAAGTTGCCCCGCCCCCTCTCACCTCCTGTGGTCAAACTGGAGAAACGCTTTGTGGCCGAATATGGACTTCCTTCCACCCACGCTATGGCTGCCTCTGCGCTCTCATTCACATTACTGTACAGCGCCCCCTCCAGGATACAGGTAACAATTGTTCATTCACAAATATACAATCACACAAATTCTAATTTACCAACCAAAAGAAGACTCACCTTATAGCTGGGAGGTCGCTGGTTCAAATCCAGGAATGTTGACCCTTTTGGTGTAGTTTGCATGTTCTAGATTTGTCTGGGTGGGTATCCAAAATGCTCTGCTTTCAATCAAAAATATTCCTTCATCAACTTAACATGAGACCCTGAGATTGGTCCCAGGCTTTGCTTTGCTCATCATATAATTAATTTAGACACAAATGAGTTTTTGTCCATAATAATATTAAAGGGAGTGTATATGCATTTGTATTTAAAATTCTATAAACATGACCTATCTGTGCTATCATGTTCAAATCTAATGATGCTTTTGATAACAAGTGTAATGCTGATTTATCCTTAATTACAAAAACATTGGACATGATGGAAAGATTGATAATACTGTAATTCAGTGTTTGGGTTCTTAAGATGATTGTTCAATCGAAAGCAGGTCAGTCCATATACTGAGAATGAGAAAAACTCATATGTGTCGTCTATCTGCAGGTTCAGGCTCTGACATCACATGTTCACTTGTGATTGTACATCTTGCAGACTGTGGTAATGTGATGATTAGTAGACCACAGCCCCCTTAGCATGGAGCAGTATGCTGTATAAGTGTTTTATAGACTCAAAAGCATTGCTCGTGTCATGACTGCAGCGGATGCGCTCACTCTGTGGGAAGACTGGCCTAAGTGGAGGCTTAAGTGATTCTTACATAGACAAATGCAATTAGAAGGACTGGGAAACTTAAAAACAATAAGAGTGCACCTTGCTCTAATATTTTGGTGATTATTACAATTATTTAGGATCTTTTTGGCTTGTCAATACACTTTTCACTTATATTTTACAAATGTTACATATTCAACCTTTTTTTATTATGTACAGTGACCCACCTCTATAATAAAGAATAAACAAATTAAACAACTAATTACAAAGGTATTAGAAGACGACATATTCTGCTTGTGCAGTGTTTCCTGAATAAAATTGGTTAGTGAAAGAGATGCAGGGAATTCATGCCAGCGAAAGGTCGAAAGTAAGGACCGTAGTTTTGCGAGGATTCACATGGTTCGGAGGGACATAGTCAAGATGGGGTCAACTGATGTCAAGGCGGCCGCCCTAACTATAAAGCACTGCGGGAAATACTGTTGAGTCTGCTATATAATCTGTCTATGACACCAATAGATAATTATGTTTTACCAATATAATATTTTTTACTAATATATGCACATTAGATTGCAATATTCATCTAAAACGACTTCATGAAAAGTCTGACTTCCACATTAGAAAACTACCGGAAATATCATCACAAGTGCAGCGCAGTTGCCGCTCCTATGGATAGAAGCAGATCATGCTAGTGACAAGTAGATTTATTTATTTTTTCATTTGTACAAAATGATTATGCCAAATCCTATGCATATCATATATTTAAAAAAATCTAATTGGAGAACAAAGTAAGTACATCACAGTGGGCGTGTACTGGTGGCAGTGAAAATGGGGCTGATCAGAGCAATGGTGTCTTGAATACAACAGTGTGAGGATTACTTGGATGCGTACATGTGTATATCACTCTAAATATAACTGTGAAGGGTAAATGAGGGGAAACAAATATAACATGGTTAAAAACTTGATTTTGTATAATAGGTCTGCTTTAACAAACTAGAAACTCACCACTAAAGTAACAGTATCTTGAGTGGGCAGCAGTAGGCGTGACAGAGCTGTCAATCACAGATTCCTCAGTGATCCGTTGGACAAAAGATGGTGGTGGGCGGGACCAGCAGTCACCATCCATCACTGTGGGGGCCACTGTTTGGACTCCTGATGGACTAAGAGGAGTCAATATCTGTCACAACACCCCCTCCCTCTCTCCCTCTGCTCAGAGAGGGATCCCTCATTTGCCCCTTCCCTCTTTCTCCACTTCCTCATCAGCTCTCTCTATTACCCCCTCCCTCTCGTTTCTCTCTCTCATCAGCTTTCTGACTCACCTCTCTCCTTTCCCTCCCTCTACCTCCTTCTCTCCCCTCCGTCCCCCTCTCAACACCTCACCCTCTCTCTTCCCTGCTCACATCAGTTCTCTCCCTCCCGCGCTCTCCCCTACTCTCCCTCTCATCCCCTCTTCCTCCTCTCTCTCTCTTCCTCTTTCTCCTTCTTTCTATTCCCTCCCCCTTCTCCCTTTCTCACTCTTCCTTGTGATCAGCTCTCTCCCTCCCCCCCATCACCTCCTTCCTCATTCCCTCCATTCCTCTCTCTCCTTCCTCTCCTCACCCTCCGGTCCATAAAACTCTTGCTCTCTCGCCCCGCCTTTAATCTCTATAATGCATCACCGAATGAGGCTCAGTACTTCACAGTCACACATGTTGCCGTGGTGATTTGTGGTGAGGACGTTTTAACTGTGTCACTGTCAAATCTTCTTATGGTTATGAGTTTCACAGGGGCAGTAAATCAGATCAACCGCCTTGCAAATGGCTTTCAATGTAAAATCATTAAAAGACTGAAATAAGAATAAAAGTATGACTAAATATGGATTAAACAAGGATTCTAGAATGGAAATATGTGTAAAGCAAATTTGAGTTGGATTACAAAATCGATTACATTTCTTATATCAAGCAAAATTGACTCTTGTGAGCTTTAAGTCATGTTATAATGTTGTTATCTCCTCAAAAACAGACCAGGAGTTGTGTTTTGTTTCACTTATGTTCAAGTTAACAGCTCCTTTTAGCGTTAGTTCAATGGAGATTGGGAATTCCATAGTTGAAATTACCCAAATGGTTCTAGTGAAGGCGTATGGAGTTTAAAAACCCAATGGAACACTTCTTGTATTATCACATGACATGTTTTTGGCGAGAAAACAACATTATAAAAGAGAACACAGATTAATTAGGCAATACAGTTAGCCAATACTGTCCATCTTTCACCTCATCCATTCATCAATGCTTTAACAGTGACAGTAGCTCCACTCCACCCCTCTCCTCCCTCCATCACCTCTGTGGGTTGGTTCCTGTTTGCTTTCAATAGCAGATAAACCTGTTGGATTCCTCCTCTCCTCCTCTCCTCCCTCTCTCCGCTGTCTTTTCCTGTCTGTAGCAGCTGGACGCCCATTCACGCGGAGTTCATGAAGCCGGGTGTTTTGTGAGCGGGTACAAAGGATGCGGCGGGGGGCCAAGAGGGGGCGACTGCGGCTGATTGACTGTCATGACCTCTGACCTTTGCGGGGCCTTCGCTGCATGCCCGTAGGCTCCGCTCCGGCCAATTCAGAGTCCACTACAAAGTGTGACGGCAGCTACAGGCTTTTATCTAGAGGAATCTTAGCTATTCAGAATCTTTCATGGCAGAACTATACACGGGACGTCTAAAATAAGGCAAAATGACCTAATAAGACTGAATATGGTGTTGTTTCCTCATCAAACCCTGCATATTTAGGCTCAAACAGAAGACACTCTACTCCACTTTGTGATTTTAAACTCCATACACCTTCACTAGGATCATTTGGATAATTTCAGCTCTGGAATTACTATTAAATCTCTATTAAACAAACAATAAAAGGTAGCTGTTAACTTGAATGGAACAGAGCATTTTGAGCTTAGGAGATGTAGACAGACGAATGATAAATGGTTACCGTATTTTTCAAACTATAAGTCACTCCCGAATATAAGCCGCACCAGCCAAAAAATGCATAATGAAGAAGAAATATATCACACCGGACTATAAGTCGTGTTTGAGGGAAATTTATTTTATAAAATCAGAAACCAAGAACCGACATGTCATCTTGAAAGCCAAGTTCAGCTCCACTCAAATGAAGCTCCCGATGCTCATGGTTACAGGAGCTAATCTGGAGCCAGGCTCTATGTTATGAAGAGGATTTTTTGGAGGGACAAAATAGCAAAAAAAAAAAAAAAAAATTCAGGACCATGAAGAGCGGGTTCATACGAATATTTTAAGACCCAAATGACGAGGCCACAGCAGCAGTTACAGCGAAGAGACCATAAAATCCTAAGCGCGTTAGCTCTGTCCATTCATATATTTGATCTATGTGCTGTTAGTGTGAAAAATGTAATATATAAGTCGCAGGACCACCCAAACCATGAAAAAGGTGTGACTTATAGTCCAAAAAATACAGTACTCAAGCATGTGAATGAAACAAAACACAACTCCAGGTATATTTTGATTAGGTAACAACATTGTAACGTGTCTTAAAGTTCACAAGATTCGATTTGCGTAATACAGGACCTTTGTCTATTGCAGATGTGACTTGGAGTAACCTGGTATGTATCGATCCACAACCAAGGCTAAACTGGGCGTTTATGGTCCAAATAATGACTAATGATTACCCGAAGCGTCAATGGATTTTTTGTTAGTCTATTAGTCATGATTGTGATAAACAGCATTAGGGCTTGAACAATGTACGCACTGTATTTCCATGTTAGAGGTTTGTTTTGTTCTGTGTTCAGTTCCCGTTCGAGGTGGGCGTGATCGTTGCGGTGACTCTCTCCTCTCTCGTCTGTCTCAGCCGCATCTACACCGGCATGCACTCTGTACTGGTGAGTTAGTGTATCAGTCTCCCCTCTCTGTCTCTTTTTACATCATCATTCTCTCTCTCTTCCTCGTTTCCCATCGATTCTCATATTTCCTCGTGCTTTCTTTCTAAACATTCCCTACCTCTCTTTCTCTCTCATCTATCTTCCACTATTCCCCTAGATTCTCTCGCTATTTCTCCCCCTCTCCATATACAGTTGTGCTCATAAGTTTACATACCCTAGCAGAATTTATGATTTCTTGGTCCAGAAGCTGCACATGGGACGTACTTGGATATTCCAACATGATAATGATCCAAAACACAAAGGCAAGTGGACCTGTCACTGGCTCCAGCAGAATAAAGTGAAGGTTCTGGAGTGTTCGTCTCTTCTGACCTCAGTATCACTGAGCCTCTGGGCAGATCTCAAGCTGCAGTTCAGAGAAGAGTCCAAGAATTTACAGGAACTGGAGCCTTTTGCCAAGAAGAATGAGCAGATTTACCATCAGAGAAAATAACACATCCACAACTATCACAAAAGACTCCAGGCTGTCACTGGGTCATTTGTGTAGTTTCTGTTCTCATTATGATTTAAAAAGAGGAAACACAGATGTTTGATAATAAATGGCTTCACCCAAGCACTAACCATGAGTGAAAGAAAAGTTTTTGTGTTATCTTTCATATTCTCTGAAAGATGGACAAGAAATCATAAATTCTGTCAGGGTATGTAAACTTATGAGCACATATTTCTGTCCTCTCTCCCTACATTCCCTCCCTCTATCCTCTACCTCATCTCTCTACCTCTTTTCGACTAAGATATCCCTCTCCCCTCACCTCCTCTCTCTCCACCTCCTTCTCTCCCCCTCTTTTTCTCTCTTCCCCCCTCTACCATTCACACTGTATAAAACATTGAAACTTTAGCTGTATCCATAATTCATATCCGTGTCTGGATCCGTCTGGCTGTGAATCCTGCAGGCTTATTTTAGATGGCCATTTTCACACTCGCATGTTAATGGTTCAAATAAACTCAATACAGAATGTTTTTTTAGTTTGAGAATTTTTTACCAAACTTGATTTATTAGGCTTAGATTACTGTGTATTTTTGGACATTACAGAAATCACTTAGTAAAACAACAGGCTATATAAAGTCAAATAACCTTGGTTTAGTGAATAATTTAATCTCAACTACAGGGGGCACTTAATCAAGCTTAATATGAATAAATGTGTAACCATTATTGTTACACCTTAAAGGAACACTGTGTCATTTTTCTGGTGGCAGGTCTCCATGAAAATATTATTGCTTTGTCTGGAATGTTCCACAGTATGGCATTAGAATGATCTATCTTGCATTTATTTCCATGTGGGTGTTTTTAATGCTCAAACTTACTGTGGGCGGGCTTGCACCTCCACTAATCTGACCTGTAACTCGGCCTGGTGGCGTCTCCTGCTTGTATCCATGGCGATGGACAAGTTTAACGCAACACTGTGGAGCAAAAAGATATAAAATTTTTCTTTGGGACTGTTTTGATTATAAACGATGAACCCAATATTAAAATTTCACTAGTTACCTCCTTAAGAAAGACTTAATTCATAATTGAGCAAATTAAGATTTATTTGATTTAATTATGATTTAAGGGTTATTAACTGCTAGCTAGACGTTATGATTAGGGTATTTATAGTCACTAAGCTGCCTGAATAATTCTTAATAAACTCAAGTCATGCTTTACTAAGGCTAATTAAAGTGTAATTATTCTAAAGTGTTACCATAGGTTGTATATGTGGGGCTCCATCCACTGATTCTATTGCATTATTTTGACAGTAAATCAAGATATGAACATTAACAGACCAGTGAGTTGTTTTTTTTCGCCGAGGTCATCCTCACAAACGTTAGGAACAGGTTTTATTGACAGCGCCGCTAAGCCCCCGCCCCCCTTTGGTTGCTATGATATATCCACTCGCTCAGATTTCCAAATATGGCCCAAATTAGCCTCTATAACTGCTAGCTGTGATTGGCTTCATTTGGCTGGAGCTGAATGGCTGATGTCCCTCTCTCTCTGTAACACTCGGACTGTCACTGTATACGGACAAACAACAAAACTGTTCAATAATCAATCATGTGTTTTCCTCTCTTCCAGGACGTCATCTGCGGGCTCTTCATCTCCTCTTGCATTCTGTTGGTCACCTATCCATTCTGGGACACTTTCGACCACTACCAGCTCACCAGCCCCTTCTCCCCTCTGTTTGGTATAGGCCTGCCCCTCCTCCTCAGCTATACCTACCCCAAACTGGACCACTACAGTACCACCCGGGGGGACACTACCACCATCCTGGGCGTCTGTGCGGGTTGCTCTGTTGGTTACTGGTTTAATGTACAACTTGGAGAGACGTTTGAACCGAAAGAGCCATTACCAGTGCCTCTACCTGAAATTACAACAACTTCCTTCACCTATGGAACTGTGCGATTTATGTTAGGTGTGCTAGCATTGGTAGGGACAAGGCAGCTGGTTAAAATGTTTAGCTTACATGTTCTATATTGGATCTACAAAGTGCCAAAATCAGACCTAAATGCGAGAAAAAGGAAAGAAATTGAGGTACCATACAAGTTTGTGACATATACCTCAGTGGGATTGGTGAATTCAATACTGGTCAACAGAGCTTTTGTTTACATGGGGCTACTATGACCATAATACAAGGTTCTGAAATAGAATTGATACTTTGCAGTGGCATCGCACTATGGGTGTTCTACATGTATGTGTATAGCAGAATGTTCAGTGGTTGCCATGATGCACAATGCACATATCAGCAAACACTGACAAAAAAGCTCAAAAAATTAATAATAATAATTCTGGAGCCTATAATGAATACCAGTCTTTGTCATCCTGTTTAAGAGCTTGATTTTCAACTACAAGGTGAGAGTGACTAAATGAAAAACTGTTGGCTAATACTAGCTAGCTTGTGACTGAAATGTTACTTGAGAAGGAAAGTTGTTTAACAGCACAAATCAGATCAGTTTTTGTAGTTTCAAACAAGTCATCTTGTATAAAAATAAAGCTCAGATTAAGTCTATCTTGAGTCAAACAGAGTAGTGTGTTTGTTTAGCATCACACCCCCAGGGAATTTTGATGACATCAGCTGCAAAGTACCAATAGTAAAGTACCTCATGTTATATTTATTTCAGTGTATTTTTATGTAATCTCTTTTTGCACTATACAGTATTCATAAGAGTTCTGTTTTTTTACAAGAGCATTGTTACTTAATATTTCATATTGATCTATTTGACCAATATTAATTAATATTAAAGTCAAAATTCCAGGGCTGTGCACTTAATACCATTTTAATTGTGATTGTGTTCAGTCATTTCTAATGGTCAATGATCAGTGTGGGTTTTCTAAAAGGACAGGTCTACAGCCAGTCATCTGTCAGCAAAGGCAGGAGTTCAACATGTGACTATTTTTCTGCTATGATTAAAAGTCTGTATTGTTTTGTTCAGGAAATGAATATTGAAAGAAAATTATTATTAATTGAACAGATTGTATTGATCAGTTGATTTGATTTGAGTTTGATCAAGGAAATCTTTCATTACTGTTTTGCCATATCTCTCAGCCCAAGCTCCAATACAAGATACAGGCAACCTCAAAATTAATGTTGAAATCAAACTTATTAGAAGTACTATTGTATAAAAGTTATATTGGAGAAGGCAGCTCAGTTACTACTAAACTCTCTGTGACATGATCATTAACTGTAAAACTGTAAAATACAGCCATTGAGACAAAAGTAGTTTGATTTTTTTTTTTTTTACTTATGCACCAGTTTGTACCAAATTAATGTTTCATTGTGTTTCTGCATTTTGATGCATCTCTGTTCTGTCGAAGCATTTAAAAGTGTCAACTATCAGGAGTTTGTATGTATAACAGACTGTTCTTAAAAATGTCTTAGTTTATACTTCTGACTTTGGTTCTTTTCACATTAGGCACCATCATAATTCTAATTCTCGGTCAAAATGTCAAAATAAACTGTCATTGTTGTAATAAGAACATTTAAGGGTTAAATCTTTGGTAAGTAAAGAGATCAGCAAAGGTCCATAATAATTGTCAGTGTCTTGTACTTGATAAAGGTGACACAGGTTTGAACAAGAGCTTATGCTGAAGGATTTGGAGGAATGAGAACTCACCCGTCTGACTACATGCACCAGACGGATCACTATCCACAGGTACACGGGACTCGGGGCACGGGAGGAGGTCATGATATCCACCTTCTTCTGCCCCACCCACTTTTACCTATGACTGCTTCTGTTGTGGTGGCACTTCCGGTTAAACGGGAATGCCATTCATTGCAATGGAGAAATAAAGAAGAGTGTTATAGGTAAAATATTATATAAAGTAAGTTGCCTGGGATCCAGAATCCACACTTATTCAATACTTCATGAAGATGCGAGTCTGCTCACTGATGAATCTCCCTGAGTTCAGATGGGCATGATTGACAGTTGGATCAGCCAATCAGGGACACAAGGGATATGGTCTGTCCATATCAAACTATCACATGGGACTGAAAAACATTGTGCACTTCTGCAGAATCAATGAGCAAAGCACTAAACTGTTAATCTGAGGGGAGAGAAATTTGATTTTATGTATTAAATGATGGTGATTAATGAGCTCCTTTGTTTCACATGTCACTGAAAAAAGACAAATCTGATCTTGAATGCGACGGAGGGCGTGGGGACCAGAGAGATAATAAAAAATACAGAGAGATATCACTGGGGATTTGCCAGACAATAAAGTAGGTTGTGTAAAATGTTAGTGCACCAACAATGAGCACTTCCTCCAGGAGGACTGAAAACAGCTTTGTAGTCTGCGCCCGTGGCAACTTCCTCAATAAGATGGATCGAAGTGGAAATTTAGATTACTTAGGTTAATGTTTGATGAAGGACCAACTTTAGCATTTCTGACCAACAGTTTGAGAAGTTGTGAAATAAATGTGCATTTCCAATTTAAAAAAAAAAAGAAGTTAAAATTAAATATTTCTTGGAAAAACAAAAAATAAAACAATAAAACGAATGTCAATATAAAGCTTACAGTGTTAAGATCAACCAAACAGTCAAGTAAAATGTTCTTTAACTACTCTTAAAGATCCTTTATTATGCAAAATTGATTCTTATGAGCTTTAAGCCATGTCAGAATGTTGTTATCTCATCAAAAACAAACATGGAGGTGTGTTTTCTTTCATTCACATGTTTGAGTAACCCCTTATTAGTCTGTCTACATCTCCAAAGCTCCAGAGCACAAGGTGAACTGAGTGTTTTCTGTTTGAGAGAAGAACTCAGCCTAAATATGTGTGAATGGGACAAAACACAACTCCAGGTGTTTGTGATCAGGAAACAACATTATAAGACACAGGAAATCTTTCCTGCCTGTCGCCATCAAACTGTTGAACGCTGCACTTTAACTCACAAACTACTCAATCCTTTTCATCCTATTCCCTGCTCACACATGTATATAGTCATAAATATGTCACTGATGTAAATAATTTCCCAGAGAGAGCTATTTTATCTTTTATCTTATTGTAGTTAGCTTATTTTGTAACTTGTTCGATGTACATGCTCTTGGTCGGTTGCATCTGTAACAAAGAAAATTTCCCCTCGGGGATGAATAAAAGTAATTCTGATTCTGATTCTGATTCTGATATAAGAGATCAGAAAACACAATCTCCGGCAAAAGTTACATTTCTTTATTGATTATTTTACCAAAAGACATTGTAGTTTCAGATCTTATTAAAAGCTGCTACATCCACAGACTGCACGTAGTCCTCAAACGCAGTAATGGCCTCTTCTAACATATCTGTGCCCACTTTATCGTCCTCCACCACACACCCGATCTGGAGTTTCTTAATCCCATATCCGACCGGGACCAGCTTGGACTGCCCCCACAGCAAACCCTCCATCTCCACACTCCGAACGCACTCCTCCATTTTAACCATATCCGTCTCGTCATCCCAGGGTTTCACGTCGAGAAGGATAGAGGATTTGGCGATCAAAGCTGGTTTCTTGGCCTTCTTCGCTGCGTATTCTGCAAGGCGTTGTTGCTTGATCTTTTCCGCTTCTTCGTCTTCATCGTCGGACCCAAACAAATCCAAGTCTTCATCGTCCTCGTTGGTAACACTTCCGTTGTTTTGAGCGGCGTTGGGAATTACGTATTGACTTCTGGACGCTGGTAGATTGGATTTCTCTGTGTAGAATGATTTCACGTGATTATACCAGCGTAGCAGATGGGAAAGACTTGATGTTGGTGAAGCAGGGATGGCTTCAAAAACAGCAACGTCGGCCTGGGATGCAGAAAATCCCTCAATGTAACTTTTATCCGCTAGAAAACTGTTTAGGGACTTGAGGCCGGCTTGGGTGCTCATGTCTCCGAATGTAGTTTGAGTCGAGGCTGGACTGGTGAGGATGGGGCACTGTGAAGATCCAGGGTTTGTTGGGAGTTGGTGAATCTTGGTTTCTTTCAATGGAACGTCGTGGGATAGGGAAATCTCAGCTGTGTGGCCACTGGAAGAACCAAGGCAACAGAGCAAGATGTAATAATATAAAGATAATTAAAGCTGCACTGTGTACATTTTCTGGTGAAGCATCTGGTACCTGCTTGTTTCCATGGAGATGTTATTGGTTTGCTAAGAGTACCTATTAGCGTTTCCTCATACTCCCTAACTCAGATACTATAAATGCGTTTACTGTATTTCAATTATTTCTTATTAGAATTTGTTGATGATAATTATGTAAAAATTCTACAAAACATCAATACTTTTTAATTTTAGATTTTTTTTTAAACCTGAAAATATTTAATTATATGTACTCTTGGTTAGGAAACACTGGTTTAGAATGGAAAAAGCAGATGATGCCTCCAGGCCAAGTTACAGTTCAGATCTGTGGAGATGACCCCACTCACGTTAAGAATTCATGTTTTTTTTTAAGTTATGTTTGAACAACATCTGTAGTTAAATACATGTGGAATAAATAACCTTAAAGCCGTTCTGTCAAAGATTCCAGCAGGACTACAACATCTCCATGAAGCAAAAACCTGCCCCCCTCACCAGGAAAGTTACACAGTGCACCTTTAACAGGCAGCACATCCAAGGCACAAATGTAATGGGAGCATGGGGGCATGCACAGGACCACACAGCACAAAACACAACAGGATTGAGTTAATGTTTCATTTTTAACTTTAATATTAATAGCATGCAAAACACATGGGTCCCGCAAAGGCAAAGGTGTGCATGAAGTAATGAGAATGACCTGGCAGCTTTTATAAATAAAATACTTTTGTTTTTTTTTTTAAATGAAATTATTATTTTTGGGTTGGTCGTGATTTTTAACATGTGATCAAATTAAACTGACAAGGGGAGAGACATATTACCCTTTAAACTATACCATAAGTAGATCATCATTTTAATTGGCCACAACAACAACATGTAGTGAGTGATGGGACCATGGACTTCTGTTGTTGCATTTCTAATACCTTAATATGTGTATTTTTTTTTAATGCAAGGTAGTATAGAGTAGTAAACTAGAATTTGCTTAAAGGCGCACTGTGTAACCTTTCTGGAGAGGGTCCGCAACCCGTTTGTCTCCATGGAGATGTTAATGTATTGGTTTAAATTGTCCACAGTATGGCATGAAACTAATCTGTCTTAAATTTATTCAGTTCCAGGTGTTATTTATTGCTCAAACATATATTTAAAAATATAAATTCTTGCTGTGAAAGCGGTCGCCTCTCCACAAATCTAACCTGTAATTTAGCTTGCGAGTCTCCATTCAGATTCTGAAGTTTATGGCTACACTGTGGAACAATCTATGCACATCTCCGTGGAGAGAAGCAGGTGACGGACCATCCAAAGGACAAGTTACACCGTGCACTTTTAATATGTCCTCTTGAAGGTATTGTCCCTAGAATATCGAGTCCTCTTTTCAGCCTTTCTCCAGATCTTGGTCAGGAGTACTTATCTGGCCTACTGTGCCTGTGTCTGTGTCTTACCATTCTCATTACTTTATGAACACACCACTTATTACTGGGCTTCAGGTGAGACCACAACACCTTATTGGCCTATAATATTTACTAGAGATAGGGGGCAGGAATTGTCAATGTAGCAGAATAAATATTTGTTGTAATATTGTGTAAGTACAAAGAGACAGGTTCAGCAAGTGCATGTTTCCCTTTTGGATATAATATTTAAATATCTTATGAAAATATGTAATTCACTGAGTAAAACTGGCTCTTGCCTCCCACCTTGCTGTATGGCATGAAATTCATCTATAATATGAAGATGAACAATGCACAAAAACATAATCATAAACATAAAGATCAGGATCAGAATATCAAACTGGACATTACTGTCAAAATCTGCCACCATTTTGGTTGTGGACTGTTATAAATCCAATACATTATATTTTTAAAACTACACTGGTTTACTATTAGAGGTGGGCAATAATTTAAATGTGTTGAAAATATGCAAAATTTGCAAACTGGTTATAGTAAAATGTAATGAAAAAAGTACTGTACATCGAGTTCTGCATTTTTGGGGGTAACTTAACAGTATATTTACATATCTCAGCTACTTGCACATTAACTAGTACATTATGTGACATATTTAAGCAGATTTCTGTTAGATTTCTCTAAATATTCTCCCCAAAATATTACGTTATTCATTTTTCATTCACCATCGCCCACCTGAATTTACTATTATAATGCCATGTAAACAAAACGACACAATCCTGATCTCTATGTGCATGACTCAAACATGTCTCCATAGAAACACAGTGAATAATAAAGATAGAAAAGAGAATCACAGGAATGGTTGCAGGTCCAGCTCCAGAGCGGAGCAGGGCATGGTCAGCTCAAAGCGCGTGATCACGTCCGGATGGAGGACCCCGAGGCGCCCCACACTCTGCCCACGCACAAAGATCTCAGCACAGCGGCCTGGGAAGAATGTGCAGTCTGAGGAGGAGAGACAGAAACATATGTTAAAGGTGCACTAAGGAACATTTCTAGAGGAGGGTCAGCTAACTGCTTGTCTCCATGGAGATGTTATTGCTTTGTTCCATGGTACCGCATTTATTCAATAAGTGGGATTTTTATTGCTCAGGCGTGTATTCTTACAGTGGGCGGGGTTGTCTCTCCTACGTGTATCACAGATTAAGAAAATAAAACTGGAAGGTAGGACAGAGCCGTGGGCGTTAGCGTCTTGAAAATAAGCCATTAAAGATTGTTCAAACATGCACGAATCACTCCAAACAGGTGTGAGCAAGAATGAGACGAAAACAACTATAACATAGTTAAAAGCTCTGAAAGTACATTTTGCATTATAGGTCAGCTTTAAAATAATGATCTACTTTAAGCAGTCGTATATCAATATGGCAGAATAATACACATTGTGATTATGATGAAAAAATACTGTAAATATTGATAACTACTCTCCATCCAAAGGTCCTCAGTTGACTTATTTTTTACCTTAATGTGGTATAATGCAACATTTTTTAGATGTCAAACTTTAAAAATGAAACAAACGCATAATATAAATGTTAATACGGTCTTTTTTGGCAAATTTAGCATTTTCCAAACAATAAAAGATAACATGCTGATCTAAATATGTTATATGTTTGCATTGAATACCCCGCAGAAGTGTAATACCTCCTCTTTGAAGCTGTATGAATATTAATACGATATAGTAGGGGATTTGCAGTTAAATCAGTGGTAAATGTCTGTATTTCAGGTTAAAGAATCAGATTAAAATGTTAAATAACTTGTGGTGGTGGTGGTGTGTTTTAACTGTCAGTGCTGGTAATGGGAGTGATTCTTCTCTTTTGATCAGCAGCCTGATTTCCGAGAGCTTGACGCCTACACTGGAGCAGACGTAATCTTTTCTGGTGCAGATAGGACGTCTAGACAGTCTCTCAACATGCGAAGTAAATGACATATTTCATTTTGTATTTCTGACAATTCTACAGACAGAGAAATCCATAAGATTATGAACGTAAATAGAACGGGCTTAAACCCGGTGTAGAAGCTAAAAGCAGCTAAAGCGTCTGTTACTTGTACGTTATATTGACAAGTGATCATAGTTAATCCTCTGGCCATTGGGGGAAATCTATGTCCATTTTATGATTGAGATAAAAAAAACAACTAATCCTAACAGTGCTGCGCTGCACTAAACATGATGTGCGGTAAAAGTGATCTGCCGTTTCATATTTAATTAGACGTAGCTGATTTCAGAACAGTCAGCAGCTCTGGGCCTGTACTAAACTCCTTTGCTTTTCTCTTCTCTGTGAGGGACACACTGAAGAAAGAGCACATTATTTCTAATCTCTGCAGTGGTGGAAGGTAAAGTATAAAGGTAAAAGACTTGAGCACAAATTAGAGTAAATCTGATGTAAAAAGGATTTTGAAATTGACTTTTTTTAGCACATTTTATTGAAGTTTCTGTCCCAAACCAAACCTTTGACCAAACCAAATACACAAAAATAGAAATAAATTTAATCACTTAAGTAGATTTTTTCATGTGATGCTTTCACTTTTGTACCTTTTTGTCCCTGTATCTGTACTTTTAATAGTAACAAAAGTGAGTACTTCATCCACCAGTGAAACTCTGCTCCCTGTAACTACAGTGAAGAGGATTTCTTACATGTCCAATGCAAGACAGTGGGAGAAATAAAACTGTTTTTCTTCCAAACAAATTGATTTAAACTTAAAATATGATGGATCGCTTTTTGCTTTTTTACGTCACAAGATAACATCTAGACTGCTATCATGTATTTCCTGTTTTTTTGACAATAAAACACCTAATTTGATGCAGACAGTACACTGAGGACATATTTTAAGGGCTCCTTATACAAAATATCTGTACTGGGGCAAGATATTTTGCTGAAATACATGTACATGGAAAAAACAGGGTGCAAGGCCTATAATCTCCAGTCTAGTTTGTGAAGTCCTATTTTAAGTCTGTTGTTTCAAAGTGATAGGTTTACAGATAATGACTTCTCTGGCAGCACAACCACCACATGCTCTAATCTCGTCTCCGGATCTTGGTTGTTCCACACTTCCATCTGGAGTTAGCTCGAAGTGGGAGGAAAGACGACCCATGATTTGAATGGTGCCGGATTCATTGAGCGATTGGTTATTTAAGACGCACCATAGGGCTATTTATACAGTTACCATGGAGCGGGGATGACGCGTGAAACCAGCGCAGGAGAAATAGAACGCCAGTTTAGATCACCACACGGCAGAGGAAAGACTGGTGTTGGATAGTACACTCTGGAGGGATGGTGATAACACAAAACACATACCTGGAGTTGTGTTTTGTTTCATCCGTGCATGATTAACACGCACATCCTGCATATTTAGGCTGAGTTCTTCTCTCAAACTGAAAACACTCCACTCCAAACAACTTCACTAGAATCATTTGGATAATTTCAGCCCTGTAACTGCCAACTTCTACTGAATTTAAGGTAAAAGTTAACTGTCAACTTAAAAACCTCTGCTTCTGACATCACAAGGTGGAACAGAGCATTTTGAGCTTTGGAGACGTAGACAGACTAATGAGGATTAGTTAAGAATTACTCAAACATGTGAATGAAACAAAAGGCAACTCCAGGTATGTTTTTGATGAGGTAACATCATAACATGGCTTAAAGCTCACTCACTTAAATCCATTTTGCATAATATAGGACTGTTAAAGTAATATACAGTATCAGGATTCGATACTTGTTTTACTTTCTAATCTTTTATGAGTACTTAAAAAAATATTCCGCCAATTAAATCTCTCCTCCTCTCCATCATTCTCTCCCCTCTACAGTTGTTCAGTTAAGTCCTCGTGCACAGTCTAATCAGTGACCGGAGCCATTAGCACAGCAGCAGCGTGGGCAGGAGCAGCAGTGCATCATGGGAAAATGCCATGTCTCTATGTGCACGGCTGTCGTCATAGAAACCACTCAATCTTATTAAATCAGAGTCCATCTGCATCCTGTCAATATTTAACTCAAATGGATTTGGTTTCAAAGTGCTTTTGTTCTATCTAGCCAGGTTTTTCCAATTATGATCTGGTTTGGTGGGATAGTGGCGTGATGTGGTAAATATTGATAATAGTTTTACAGCAGTTAAGTGGCAGTTTGTGGAGAAAAAGTTGAAATGTACTGAAATACAGGAAGTAGCGGTGAGTTTTAAAACAATAGACTTCTACCTATGTCATTAACACATTCTATCCAAAATACGTGAACAATTTACAGACAACGAAGACATTTTTCGGACAGTTTTTTCACATTTTGGCCCGTTAACATTATGGTTGCTAGGTAACTTAAAGATTTACGTACATATGTCACATCTGCTGCCTGCGTACAACCAGGAAGTACAATTATAAACCTCATGAAAAAAATAAAAATAATAACTTATATTAACTGTGTGTATGTTTTAGTGAAAATAGTAGCCAAACGTGCCATATGCCCTGGATGCTGCACACTCACTTATCTCTACAGCCTCTCTTCTTGTAGTGGATCTAAATTTAATATGGTCTGAACACAGATGTGCCAAACACCTTGAGATGTTGTGGTGTGGAGCACATGACACTGAACACAGGTCAAAGGTCAAACACCGAACAAAGAGAACCATGTGACCACAGCTTCTCCCACCCAGAATTGTTCAGTCTGAGACCTCCCATTGGACACAGTTGTTAAGTGAAACAGGGACATATGTCTTTTTAAGTTGAGCGTTTTTTTTTCCTCCCTGAACTTTATCACTCTCCAATATTTAGTCTGCAAAGAAGTATCTTTACTATAAAACCTCCTAACCCTGTAGTTTATACATCAAGAAACATGTTCTAAAATGAGATGAATGTACAAGTCCATC
Organism: Odontamblyopus lacepedii; assembly: GCA_034769755.1. Lineage (NCBI taxonomy): Eukaryota > Metazoa > Chordata > Actinopteri > Gobiiformes > Gobiidae > Odontamblyopus > Odontamblyopus lacepedii. The sequence goes on along the minus strand of CM068357.1, from coordinate 29,277,071 downwards.
AGTATAACGTATAACCATGGCTTTAGTAATAACTGTCGATGTCTATACAAAAATATTAAAACATTTAGAATTTAATCAAATAATTTCCTTGAACAGTCACAAATCGCAAAGGCTTAAATTATGTGAGTAACATAATTTCTTCTGCAAACAATAAATGATCCTCTTTTAATATATAAAAGTTGTAAACTCTTTATAATTTAGTTCTGCTATATGCATATGATTCTTGTATTAGTTTAGCATTTCAGATTTCAGTATTTCAGTCCTCTGTTTAGCTGTACAGATGACTGAACAGATTGTATTCACTCTTCTTTTTAATGTTAATTTTATGACAATTATTTATGTTTTAATGTGTTTGTATTGTGATTTTAATGTCTTTCTTATTCTGTAAAGCACTTTGAATTACTTTGTTTACAAATTGAGCTACACAAATAAACTCGCCTCTCTCAAATGATGTCTAAATTGGACGTTTTATCTAAACATAAATCGCAAATTGAATCTTAAAAGCAATGTTTGTCAGAAAAATCACAATTAGATATTTTTCCAATCCTTTAAGCACACTGTAGACACTCTTTCTCTGTCCCTCCCTCCTGATCCTTACAGACGGGCCTGACAAGTATTCCCTTACGTATTAACTCTCAGAGCTTAAGAGTGCACCATTGACAGTGATGGAGCTCCAGTGATGGACAGAGTCACAGGGGGCACAGGTGAGCTCTCAGCCCAGGGCCGTGACCTCATAATGGGGTTAAGGACACACCGACATCTGGCTGCACGCTCCGGCTAATGGAGCCAATGTGGAAACAACAGGAGGAGGAAAAGAGTCTGGCAGTGTGTCCAATCCTGTCTACATCTAATGGAGGAAACTTTTTGGGTATCATAAAGAGGGTCAGCTTTCTTCAGTAGCATTTTTATTTTAAATTTCATAAACCTGACCTATTCGTGTCCCTAGGCAAGAGGTAGAAATGTTCAAATCACATACTGAACTTACAGATAACAAGTGTAATGTCGACTTATTATTAATTACAAAAACACTGGACATTGAAAACCTAAAAGGGCTCTTTCTGATCTGAATCATCACTACCTAAACCCCAGCATAGCCAATTATTAAAGGGCGCATATTTGATTATTCTGATCTATGTTATAATGTTGTTTCCTCATTACAACTATACCTGAAGTTGTGTTTCATTTACATGTTTAACACAAAAAAACTGCATATTTAGATCTTCTCTCACAGAACACACACTATTCCACCTTGTGATGTGATATGGTAATATAGGAAGTGCTCCACTGTGTTTTTAAATTCCATACACCTTCAATAGAATCATCTGCATGACATCACAAGGTGGCACAGAGCAGTTTGAGCTTTGGAGAAATAGACAATGTAACAATAAAGGACAACTCAAACGTGTGTGAATGAAACAAAACACAACTCCAGGTCTGTTTTTGATGAGGTAACAGCATTCTTACACGCCCCGATGCTCACAAGAGGCAATTTTGCGTACTACAAGACCTTTAATCAGTGCCAGTGCAGCCTCTGCAGCTCAGTGAGTGAATTCTGGTGGTTCAGAGCTTCACATGAAACATGACCTGTCCTTATACTCTGAATGAGAAAAATGTGTATGTATCATCCATCTAGAGCCTGGGTGTCCAAACTTTTTTCAACAAAGACCACATATTAAAACACAGACCAGCATGAGGGACGATCGAGGGTCATAGACTGATGGTCAAAACAGTGAGTAATTCAAATCTGTGCATTTATAACAGGTCTGAATGACCCTCCAGACCTTTGTTCATGCTTAGACTCTCAAAAAGACACACGGAATTTGCTTGATCAAGGTAGATTTCAAAAACATGCAGTAAAAAGTACTAGTTGAGGTAGTATGGGCCAATACACCTGGAAGCCTGAGGGCCAAAACAATTGGCCCCCGGGCCATAGTTTGGACATGCCTGATCTACAGGTTTAGGTTTTAGTATTTTTCTTAAACCATTAAGAGTGCAATCTACATACCTTGCAGTCATGGCCAATTCATTTTTTTTGTCAAATGAAATATGCATGATTACTCCAAATTGCGCAAATGACCAGGGTATTCCAGGTGCAATTTGATGCAAAAAAAGTTTATGGATTATATATAGCACCTAATATTTTTCAGGCAGTTGTGGTTGCTGTAAAGTTCCATAGAAATATTTCTCTGTGATATTAAATAGAGTGCTGTGTAGACCCGATGTTATCAAACCAAATATCAGGGGTTCTTAATGTTCTGCTTGGTCCACTGTCCTTCTGCTCAGTGCTGCAGTGGCTGTGACGTGATTCTCATTTTCTACACTGCAGACCTCACTCACCTGCTTCATAAATACTCCCTTGTCCTCATCTTCCCCTGTTCACCCTCCTCAGCTCTTTAAGTCTTATTTTCTCACATGTTTTTGGCTGCTCCCTCCTCGTCTACACTCTTCCCTCTCTGCACAGGTTTTCTGATACTTGAGCTCATTGATTGGCTGAAGTCTGGAGAGAGTGGATTCTGTAGTAGTGTGACCTTGAAGCGTGCAGGACACAGAGGGGGGAGGAGGGAGGGTAGGGGAAGGAGGGAGGAGGCAGGGAGGGGAGAGCGAGCTGAGTAAGCAAACACAATCTACACAAGATACAGACCGTCTAGTATTTTAGTACGATTGTGAAAAAGTATCTATGGCAGTATTGTCACGATACTAAATAAAAAACAAAACTTTATTTCGATACTAGTTTAGTTTAGTCTTTAGACATTAAAATCATAAAAAAAGTTCCACACCAGATTATAGCTAAATAACTAGTTTCCATCTGCAGTCTGTGATTTACAGAAATGTGTAGTGTGGTCAAACCTCCTTGTCAAAGCCTGATCTCAGAAGCTAAGCAGGACTGGGACTGGTTAGTACTTGGATAGGGGACCACTGGGAAAATCTGGTGCCACAGTGGAGCGCCACCACCCACACATTGCCTAGTATGAAAAGGCGGAGTGAGCATTAGTGGTGATCGGAGGGGCCAATGGCGTAAACTGACTTCCATCAGTCTGTCCCAGGCAGCTGTGGCTACAATCTTGTGATCTTACCAGCACCAGGCATGGAGTGAATGAATAATGCATGATATTGTGAAGCGACTTTAAGCATCTGTAAAAGTGCTGTATAAAAGCGCTATAATATAAGACTAATGTATTATGGATTATGATTATTATTTAGTCAAAAGTAAGAACAATTCACACTGTCCATTCTCTGAATACTCAATAGTCAATAACGATACTGATACCACGATAATACAAAAATGTTCTTTACATTGTTTAGATGATACAATGTAATTTTCAGCATTAAACCATAGTGCTTTCTTTTATATTATCATGCAGCCTTATATCTGTGTAATCCCTTAGTTGTGCATCTAGGTAGGTTCCATGGGTCTATACTAGTCTATGTGGTTTTATACTTACTGCTGCAGCTCAAGATCATTCTAAAGCTATTTAGGAAGGTCTCATTTCAGTCCTGTGAATGTGACTTTAGTACCGATACTTGCTCAAATGAGTATGTAGTTTGGATAGTAGTTTTAGTATCTGATTTTTGATACTCCTTTTGAGAATCTTTGTGCAATGCCTGTGAATATGTTTTACCAAGATCGTTTTATTTTAAAAGCTAAATGCTTCTGTGTGTTTTAAAATACACTCGATTGAACATAATCTCATCCAAACCTCCCTTTTAACCATACAAAGCACTCTTCTATTTGTTTCAACACTGGGATCTGTTCTTTCATGCTCAAATCCAGTCTTAAGATATTTATCATTTAAGCTTAAGTATATTGCAACAGGCTGGTGGTTGGTTTCCCTCCCCCAGACTTCCCAGAAAAGGTCTTAAAATACTATTACACAGCCAAATAGTCAGTGGGCTGCTATCATGTCATGTTCAGTTTTTTACATTCACAGAACTATGGTGGAGTCAAAACTATTATTTTTGTGGTAAACTAGGAAGCATTTCTATTTTCTAATTAGTCGAGTAGTGAAACAAAAGCATATAGTCACATGTATCAGGTCTGCAGTGAAAATAACCGTCTGAACAGGTTTATGTACCGTCTGTGCAGGCTGACTACGGCAAATGCGAGGGAAATTTAAAAGCACAAATTGTCTGTCTTTGTGAACCTAGACTCTGCCAAAACTATACATTACTGCCCCTCCATAAACTGTGTTGGTGCCACCAGCTTAAAAACAACATAAAAAACAACATCAAATAAATGCTTTTATGTAAAGTAGGTTTGATCCTATTTTCTGATATCTCGGTGCACAAACGTGCTGGTCCATGCGCACCTGGTGTGGATGTTGTGGCCCTCCCCATTCCTTTTTAATGCAGTCTAAAAATACGCATACATTTTACACTTCGCAGAGTGAAATACGTCAGCATATACCTTACAGCCCCAGCCCCCCCGGAGCTCACCGTCTGCGGCCCTGATGCTGTAGCCTTCCCCTGGGCTGACCTCCAGCAGCTGCATGGTCCGGTCCAGAAGCCCATGGATCACCTCAAAACCAGGACTCTTACTGTAGTAGACCGCACAGAAATGACGGCTGTTCCTCGCCCCCACATCTGCCACGGACAGAGACAAGAGGGGGTAAGTTAGGTCTGCTAGGGCAATTAAGCAAAATCAAACAAAAGTTACATTTATAAGTTTATATTTATAAGATCCAATCAGAAAGCAGAATGAGTCTCACGAGTCTGTCATTTGGGTTGCCAGTTTCAAAGCTGAAGTGCAGTTGGTTTAAACCTAAAAGGACTCTCTAAACTGAATGGTCCCTTCCTAAACTCCAGAACCTCCAGTGAATCATGGATGAGCGCTAGTGCAGCCTCTCCTGCTGTATAAACCTGGCATTAATTGATTTTTAAGGGGAAAAAAACTAATGATGGTAATGACAGTTGTTATCTAAACTTTAATTGGACTCTTAAGAGAAATGCTGAAAAAAAGAAAAACAAAGTGGAATAATTATTTCCTAATTATTTGAAAATTTGCTGTACTTTGTCTTCCACATAGTTATTCTAAAAATCCATAGATTAACTGACACAGGTCACCAAGTGTTTTTGATGACCAGATTTTACACAACCAAATATCAGATGTAATTATTGTGTTGTCTGATTATCATTGGCCGTGTAATTGTACCCAGTGAGTCATTTTCACACATGTGCCTCCTACCTTTAGTTGCATCCTTCAGAACCACATCAGAAATCTCAAACAGCTTCAGAGGCAGCGGCATCTTTCTGTTGGCTGCAATGGTTTTCAACAGCCCCGGGAGCAAGGTAGTGCGCGCCACCTACAGGACAAACATGGGAATAACACCAGAAAACCGAGTAGCTGTTATAAAAAGTGCTACAGCGACCTCTGCTGGAAAAATGGCACAAGTGTGGTCTCTACTGTACATGCAGGAACAGCAGATGAAGTTATAAGTTTATTTAAATTCTGATAATATTTGCACAAGTTTCGTTCAAGTCAGTGCATTTTTACTTGAGTGCAATTTTTTTTTTGGCAATGTCAGATCACACATAATTTAATATATAAAAATATATATAAATCAGAATCAATACTATGTTGTTTTTAATTTATGTTTAATCTACTGCTCAAATTCAAAGTATAGTCTTTAATCACATTATCTGAGTAACTTTTTAATACAATTGTAATACAGACACTATTTTTTACCTCCTACTTGACTAAAAGTTTTGGTTACTCTTTCCACCATGAGCAAGTCTAGAAGTGACATAAGCTTTATGTTGATAATATGAATTGATTTGAACATTTCAATTTGCACCGCACCCTCAGAGATTACTTAGTTTGTCTCTTTATTATGTCTATCTTATGAAAATACCAGATCATGTGCATTATTTATTAATGCTTTGCCCTTCAAACTACATTCACTTTAAATAACAAATCAGTTAGCAGTAGTTTCACTTTTTATTCTTAATTTCTTAGACCGTGTATTACTACTTCAGTAAAATTATTTTGAATCTACTTCATCAACCTACCTCTGCTTAAATTCTTTGCTTCTCAATACTGTTCTAATACACTTTGAATTACTTTGTGTTTAAATTGTGCTATACAAATAAACTTGCCTTGCCTTACATATTGAGGTAACTGTGGTTTGTTGACATTTACCTGGAACTCTGCTGTTTTGGGGTTGGAGATGTGGATGGCTTTGGTGTCTTCAATCTTCTTTCCAAGTTTGTCTGCAATATCTTCCTTAGAGCACTATGAAGAAAAATTATACGGTCACTACTGTACAAGAACTAAATAAACCAAGACCAAACCAAGATCAAACCAGAACTAAACTGGGAACTACAGTAAATCAAGACTACCGTATTTTCCGGACTATAAGCCGCTACTTTTTTTTTGCTTTGAACCATGCGGCTTTTACAAAGGTGCGGATTTTTGCTGTGGATTTTTCTTCCACCGCTAGGGGCGCTCTAACCGGAATTTCAAAAACAAGATAGACGGAAAATTAATGTAAAGAAGAATACGCTACTTTTTATTTCACAGATATAACACGCACGACAAATTACTAACTGGTAATTATTTTCAAATCCTCACCCCTTCATCATGAAAAGCACACGAAGGAGTTTGTATGATGCAAGTTTTAAGTTGAAGGCCAGCGATCTTGCTCCAGGAAGGTAACTGTGCTGAGCCCTTCACCCGCGGGACCTGCGGGACTAGGGCTGAAACGATTCATCGAGTTAATCGATTAAATCGATTAGAAAAATGCATTGATTATTATTTTTTTGCCTCGATGCTTCGTTTTATTTTCATACGCTCGGCGATGGCCGGAACCTTTTGTGGTAGAGGTAAAGTTTCCGCACGACCACTGCACTTCACTGTACACACAACAGCGCGGCGCCCATGGATGTATAATGGATGTATAATAAGAGCATAACCTCCTTGTGCGCGGTACGGTCCGGTTTGCCGCGCACCCCGCATTTTCGGTACGCCGTGCGCTCCGCATCTCCCATACGCAGCGCACTCTGCGCGTGGATTGTGTCTTGTCACGTACACTCCGTGGACCGCGCCAGAACTCACACCAGGACTAAACCAGGTCTAAAGCAGGTCTAAACCAGATCTAAAACCAGGACTAAAACAGATCTAAAACCAGAACTAATCCAGGTCTAAAACTAAACAAGAATTTGCAGGAGTTGGTTGCTACATTTATGTAGTTTTAAAAATCATGACAATATCAAGTAATCCAAAGTATTCAGATTACGTTATTCACTTTAAGTAATTTAATTGATTACGTCACAAACTACATTTTGGGGAATGTAATATGTAATCTGTAGGGGATTACATTTTAAATCACCTTCTCAACACTGATGCCACAACATGTAAACAGAAAGCCCCGTACATTACATCAAGTGGAAAAGAAACCGTGAGGTAAGTCAACCTTAGCCCAGCGATAATTAAGTTTTTCATGTCCAAAACACGTGTATCTGTCAATACACGTGGTGTGTACTTAACATGTGCAAAGTAGACGCGACAATAACAAACGATTACTCGATTATTCGAACAAAATAATCGACAGAATAATCGATTACTGTAATAATCGATAGCTGCAGCCCTACGCGGGACCCAACACAAAACAGTGCGGTGCAGGACATATTCTGAAAGCTTATTGAGGGCGCGGGCGGGAGCGCGACCGCACGACGCGGGAGCGGGACTGAAGACTGCGGGAGCGGGACTGAAAATTCTGTCCTGCGCAGACCTCTACCTGCTGCTGCACATAAGCTTGGCGTCAAAGTGATTTGTGGTTTCACTGCACAGGAGAAATGAAGGTAATCAATTACTGGTTCTTTTCTGTTTTTGACCTGTTTTAATCAGCACAATTTCTGCTGTGTTAAAAGGCACTGTTCGGAAAGAATCTGTTCAGGTACATAAATGTACATTTACAGTACAAATTCGTTTTGTATATGCAGTAAACATCTCATTTTTCAACATGGATATCAGCGGCTTATATATACTTTTTTTTATTTTTTTTTTAAAATAGAGTGGATGCAGCTTATATACAGGTGAGCTGTATAGTCTGGAAAATATGGTAAATCAAAACTAAACCAAGACTAAACAAGAACATAACCAGGACCAAACTAGGAAGACCAAAAGGGAACCAAACATGGACCTAACCAAGTCTACACCAGGCCTAAATCGTGGCCAAAACATCTAAGGTCTAAAGAGCCTTTCATAGTTGCTGGCCGCTACAGAATACCTCACCCAGTTCTACAGACATACCAATTTGTTTAGTTAAAATCCTTATCCAGTAGTTCCTGTTTTAACTCAACAAGTTATTCATAAAATGTTCCCCAATATCTCAGCTAATAACAAAAAATCATTTGTGTCAGTATTTCTCACCAGGGCAAAGTTGAGGGCTTCAGTAAAACCTGCTGCAGCCAGATCCTGTCTCAGCAGCTCTGTCAGCTTGTTGATAGGAAACTGTAACCAGAGAAAGAGTGGAATCATAACATTATTCATTATAGGGAATAGCTGTAACATGTGCTTCTACTGATTTAGGGCTGTCATTGGCTTTCTTGTACTGTGGTGGGGCTACGCAATTATCAGAATCAACTTTCGAATGATCAGAGAGGTCTGCGGTTTGGAGCAGAGTTCAGATTTTGGAGGAGGCTCAGGAAATTAATATTGAAAAAGACTAAATAAAATCAAATGGAAAATTGTAATGAATCAATATGAGGATTTTTTTTTTCTACAGCCCTGTACTAAGGACACAAAATATCAGAGTGCCCCAGTTTAGTGATTTGAGCTGATCTATTGATATAATGAAGAAATAATGGGAGTATAACAATGTAACAGTTATGACTTATTAATAGTTTGTGGTATTTGGAGAGGAAGCAACCATTTCTCTTTGCAAATATCCTGTTATTGTTACAACACTGTGACAACACAAATCAAAAAAACATACTGATCTTGACATTTTAGATAAATAGAAAATGAAAATGTCCTACCTGATTTGCGACGGTGTAAGTTCTGGGTGTGGTGCGGATGATGTTGTTGAACCCGTAGGCGATGGCGGCGTCCTCCATGATGTCACAGGCGTGGATGACATCAGAGCGAGTGGGCGGGATCTCCACCTCGATCTCGTCTCCGGCTCCTGTGGCTTTGGACTTCAGGCACATCTTGGTCAGAAGCTGGGCAATCTTTTCTGTCGACTCACTGAGAAATTAAAGATGATTTGTAAAAGTTCATAAATAACATTAAATGGTTGCAGTTTGAATTTGTTTTTAATACTCTTTCTAGCAGATTGTATGCTGTATCACATTTTTAGTCCATAAAATAGCACATTAGCTATTAAGGGGTTCTAGACAAATGCATGGGATTCAACTTCCTGTTTAACTATAGAAATGATATTTGGTTGCAAACGGTTAATTGCAATGACAACTATACTAGTTTTTCCATCACAAATAAATGCTACTCTATCATTTCCCATTCACAATCATATTATTATCATATTATAGCTATACAAAATAATGTATATTCTAACACAGTTAATACTTTCTTCAGTTGTACAATGTAATAATAATAGTTCTGCCAAAAGTCTAGTCTAGATAGTTCATAGTAGGGGTGGGTATTGCCAACAACCTTGCGATACGATACGATTCGCGATACAGGGGTCTCGTACGATACGATTCGCGATACAGGGGTATCCCGATACATGGTCTTCAAGGCGATACGTATCCCGATATTTTACATTACGTAACCTATAATTTAAAAAAATTGTACTCAAATGTTATTTTTATTTTGGTGTAGCGCATCAGTTACAATGTAACAGAAGAAGGCTGTAAGGCAGAAACTGCCCTTGATTAACCTGTTAACACCCGCACTCGGCACAAGTGTTCAAATATGTACCAGATGTTCCAAACTGTAATAAGATGTAATGTATAATAAATAAACCATCTTCTGAAATTTAGGCATGTTTTCTTAAGATAAATAACTAAAACAAGCCAAAAAATTTCGCTCCATATGTCTCGTGTGCCTCCACCAGTGAGTGTACGTAAAAGGAGGAGAGAGAGCGTCTCCATACACAGAGCGCATGGAGCTAGCCTATCACTACAGCACCTCTGCCCCACATGGGGCCCACCGCTGAAATCGTCTTTTCATAGGCTACTCAAATCTGTCAATCATTTCCTGAAAGAACCAATGACTGAAGAGGTTTTGCCGTGGAACTGTCCCTCGGTCATGCGTATCGCCGCTAACTGGACGCACTCGTTTTGTTCCCCAAGCTGTAGCGCGCCCCGTAGCCGGACCGAAGCCTGGATACGCTTGTTTTGTAGCTAAGAGTGTGGAGAAAACAAACATACCCCACACCACTAACAGGAGCTAAGCGTTTAGCTATGCTAAGGACCAAGAGCGAGAGTAGTAGAGAGATGCGTCGCTCATCCATTCAGACAAACTCGGACTTTCTGGATTATTTCTCCACATGGAATTATTTTATGAAAAAAGCAACTGGATATTCTTTTTCTGTGGACTGTTATGGACTAATTGAGCACAGCTATTCCTGGATTGGACCCGTTTCAGACCGACAGAACCGGCTCAAAGGTAAGAAATGCGATGAATATTTTCGGGAATTATAAGTTATGGCTCTTTGGGCTCGCTGTGTGGCATAAAATGAATGATATGGTTGTTTTACTGAGGAATTAAGCTTTCAAACGATGTATAGCATGTCAATATTGGAAAAATAAGTACGGTGAATATCTGGCTTGACTTTTTAATGTTGTGTAATCGCGCGCCAGCGGGCGGGTGGGTGTTAAGTGGTTTTAATGTAAACATGGCTTAACAAGGCTGTATGCTGACATGCAGCTACCTTTGATGAAAGTAAACTTAAGATATGGCCTTAACAAGGTTGTAGTGCAGAAGGAATGCTGCCTTTGACAATACGAAATGCGCATTGCAAGGATCACTTATCAGACGCAGTTTGCTGAAGCTTGATAAATAATGTTTGTTGCATGTAAAATATCGATACTGACGCCTCCGTATCGATACGTGTATCGCCAAGAGGCCCACGACGATGTATCCCCGTATCGATTTTTTGAACACACCCCTAGTTCATAGCATCAATATCTGTTCAGAAACGACTATTTGTCAATAGTTTTTTTTCCTTTTTTACTACTTGCATCACTGCTTAGAGGTACTTTTTGACCAAGTTAAGCCATACTTGATTTAGGATTTGCTCTTAGCCAACATTCACAATTTAATATAATATTGGTCCCTTGTTAAATAATACATCACTTACTTTATTCCCACTTTGTGGTTTATGAATTCACTGGACAACTTCTCCGTTCTGTAGGCCAGCTCCTAAAAGTTGTAAAGATTTATTTTTATGATGTCTTCCCATTAAAAAAGAGACAAGTATATTTTATATATTCTAGGCTCATAAATATTTAAGTGAGGTCATAAACATACAGGGTAAATGCAGGTCTTTCCATCGGGATAAACCACTTCTGCCTCCTCCACCCTGAAAGACAAGAAATCATTACTTTAGTTAAATATTGCTATTGCTCATACCACACCAAAACTACACGACTTACGTGAAGGGCTGGGCGCAGTACTCACTGAACATCGTCACCATCATGTCCAAAACAACCTTGGCCTGTGAACAGAAAAGAAACAAAACATTTTTAGAACTGATATTTTTTAAATCTACATTTTTAGCCATCAATAATGCAAAAGACCAGTCATTATTCCAAATATTAAAAATAAGTAGCACGTGAATTTGTCTTTTTTCTTGAAGATGCACCAAGTAACTTTCCCAGTAGAGGGTGCATCACCTGTTTGCCACCATGGAGATGTTATTCTCCCAGGCCCTATTCAAACCCTTCTTATAGTTTGCAGTAAGATACCGCCCAATATTCAACCCATAAGTCTATGTAACCGTGTTCCTGCACTGCAGTTTTCCATAAATATACAAAACACTACAGTACACTCGACAAACCTGCAATGTGTAGTAATGTGTAGTAATTGCACTGATTGCGCAATTATGGAAATACCCCATAGAAGTGTAATATCCCCTCTAAGTATTGCGTCCATGGGCTCATTTTGGAGTGGAACAACACTGTGTGAAAGTGTTTCTTCTGTCTACAGTTTTGGGGTTTTTTTGTTGTTTTTTTAAAGTAAAGTTGTATTTGAATACCTTGGTCACATCTGTGGCTGTGCACTCAATGAAGATGTTCTTGGTTTTGAGGCTGATTTTTGAATGGTCTCCTGAAAAGCAACAGCACACATTAGAAACAGTGGGGCAAAGACTTGATCTAAATGTATGTTATATGGTTCAAATGCATCCACAGACCGTTGATGATGGGGGGCATGGAGAGGACGATGCCGTTGCTGTCGTAGATGACGGGATACACGGGTTTGTCTTCAATGATGTGCAGGTAATGTCGCAGGTGGCTGTCCGTCTGAGCAAGAAACAGATTAAGATTTGTTTGAAGGAAAATGTGAAGTATTATTGCAGTTAAGAAGGCTGAAGAACTAATGGAAGAATCCCTTGCATTTGAAGAAATCTGCACTACAGGTACAACAAGAATTCTCTATTAAAAAGAATAAGATATGTTGTTCTTTCCAGAAGACATCTAAATAATTGCAAAATGAGATATGAATGGGATGCATTAATTCATCTTTTTCAGTTCCAATACCGATATTTTGTCTTTTGGTATCTGTCAATACCAAATATTAACTGACATCAGGGTTGGGACAGAAAAAGGAATTTTATTTCTATCAAAACACAGTTAACAAAAGTTATTCAATTGCGTTATTTCTCCAGCAAGTAACAGTTGAACAGATTTCTATTAATAAAGGTTAAGACATTAACAAACATTCAAAGCCAACATTTGCCAGTAAATATTTAATAGTTAATTATTTCATGGAACCAATAGCCGATCCAGCAAATTTTCCTGGATGGGCGCTAATATCCAATCTTAGTATGGATGTATCCCTAGATTTGACTGCAACATGCTGTTCAGCCCTTGTGTAGATGCATGTGTTTACCTTGTATAGACTCATGAGCTCTGTGGCGCTGTACTGTTTGGTTTGATTTAGAGGTTTGAAGCTGATCTGAGCTGGAGGTTTAGCCGTATACGTGAACGGACCAGAGATCGTGTCCAAATCATGAGTCCCAATGGCCACCAGGCTCCTCTTTCTGTAGAAAGATAAAATTCACAGTTTAATTTACAAATGATATTATAAAAACATAATTTTCCCATAGGTTTCTCATTTAGAAGATTGGGGGTTACTGAAGCCTATCCAACTGTAATGAAGCTATAGAAAAATTCCATAGTAATGAAAGAATGGAAATAGATTTTTTGGACAGGTCTAAAATATGAACGGCTTAATTTACAAAACTGACATACTTTCAGAACAGAAAGGGCTAGTAGGATTTATAAATCAGACAAGATAGACGTAAAAATAATTAGCTCCCCTGGTTGAGATGATAACCAGTATTAAGTTATACCATAGTAATACAATATCACAATATCACTACTGTCACTACCATGTACTACCAATGTACCTTTCAAGCCACCCAAAGCGCTTTATAATGCATTATTCATTCTTGGTAAGCTACTGCAGGCTACTTGTTTTCCCCAAATGAGCTTCTGTGATTTACAAAACAAGACCATTCAAACCGCAACTGTTATCTGACTGCAGCCCTACCACAAAGCCTCTAAAATGCAAAGAAAAACATTTGTGTGGACTCAAGGAAAAGCACGATCGCAGAGAAGTCACTTAAGTGAAACAGTTGCATGGTTTGGAACATAGAGAGAGTTTAGATTGTTGCTAACCTGCAGATGTTCTGGTGCAGTTTGTCCTGGAGCTCGATGAAGCTGTCGTACCTCTCTTGAGTGAACGTGATGTTCCTCAAAACTGCAGCGACAGCGTGAGGTCGAACTGCAGCTGTCTGAAGGAGAAAGATAACACATAAACATACATCTGTTTATTTAACCTTTAATGACCCAGGTAAATAGGACAGTGGTTTAATGACTTAGGTCAAGAGAGAAACTTTAATGCCTATCCCAACACAAAATTAACATGTTAAACAAATCCTTTTACATGTTAATTAACATCAGATAAACTTTACTCGTGTCAAAGGTGATTTTCCAACATTTTTATTTAATTTTTATTACAGACATGTTGAATTTACAACCTGGGGTGTACTATTTATAAACACAACTAGTTACCAACCTCCTTTGTGATGATGAGCTTTTGGGGCTCTCCACTCGCAGGGCGGACACGTCTGTATCGTGGGGCCTCCAACCTACAGGAAGATATGGAATTAAAGTTAACTGTAATTTCTGAAACATTTCTCCGTAAAACTCAAAACTCTTTTTAGAAGGTGGAGCAACAGCCCTTTGGCAAACTGACTAAGATGTGGCTACAATTTTGTGCCAAAAAAGTGTTAAGAGATTGCACAGTTGAGTAACTTACATCAGACTAAATTAATCATCGAGTACAGATTGAAAAAGCATCAAGGTGCACTATCTAACTTTAATAGTGGAAGGAATGCCACAAGTATCCATGAAGACATTATTAGAATATTCCACAGTATGGCAGTAATATCATATCTCCATGAAGAGAAGCAAATTAAACTATATCACACCAACTTACAGGTGAGAGCTGTGGAGGAAATAGTAAAAAGGTTACATAGTACATCCTTAAAAATCACAAACTTACTTATTCTTGAAGACCTGGAGCCCACGGACCAGGCCCTCCAGACAGAGCAGGTCATAGCGGTTGGCTGGAACATCGATTTTGTACAGGATTACATCAGATGCCCCGGACGCTTTGGAGTCTCCTTGTTCTCTGCTAATTATTTCTTTTTCAGAAGTCTAAAGGAATTACAGCAAATTTACAATAAATGTACCATTAAGATAGCAGTAAACTCAAATGCTTTCAAAGATTATACTCACAATTTCATCCAACTCCAACCCAAATTCAAAGCATAACTCATCAAACTCCTCATCCGCTAAAAGTAGACAAAAAATTATAGTTTTACATTACAAAAGCTGACCATTTGAATAGCAAGTAACTTAATCTTGCTACTTTTACATGAGATGCTAAAAAAGAAGTATCAAATAATATAGCCATAGAAATATATGAATGGTATATTTATTATGGTAGTAAGTTGTTTTTTCACTACATAATGTAATAGATTGACTACTTAAACTTTTAAAGATCCCAATCATTAAAAGAATTACAGAGAAAAAATGGCATTGACTTAGAAATTAGCAGAGAAGGGAGCAATCTATAAGCTGCCAGTTTTAATGCTTCAGTTTATTATAATAAGGGAGGGGTACTGTTATGAGCATTACTCTTTAAAGGCCAATTCATTTTCCTTTATTTACTGGTGTTATTTTATTAATTTTTGTTTTAAAAGGTGCACTGTGTAACTTTCAGGTGGAGGGTCCGCTATCTGCTTGCCTTTATAGAAATTTCATAGCTTTGCTTTGGCATGTTAAACAGTATAGCATTAAACGTATCTATTTTGCATTTATTCCATTACAGGTTATTTTATTTCTCCAAAATATTTTGAAAAACATGAAATCCTATTTAGTTTAAGTTCTTAATTGTCTTTTTATCCTTTTGTATAAGTACTTAATTGTCTTTTTATCCTTTTGCACTGGTGCTTAACTTTTACACTTGACATTTTGATTCTAACTACATGTTCTTGGTCGGTTGCATCTGTAACGAAGAAAATTTCCCCTCAGGGATGAATAAAAGTAATTCTGATTCTGAGATTTGACCTATAACTTGGCTTGTTAGCATAATATGTTTGTCTATGGAGCGTTCCAGGCAAGTGGCAGCCCTGCACCAGCAAAGTTACACAGTGCACCTTTAATAATGTCAAGTTGTCTAATTTTCGAGCTGTCACCACAACTGCTGAGTTTAAATGACAGGAGACAGCATGATGCAATCACGTTGACATTCATTCATTAGAATTGACAATAAAAATCAAACTCTATGGACATATCTGATCAAAAGTCTGATTCCAAAACCACTTTAATATCAATATCAAATCATTATATCACAAGAAAACTGGAAACATTAACTTGTTTGGAAGACATGTGAGTAATCCCATAGTAATAAGGCTCATGCTAACAGGCTATTAAGTTTAGTCTGCTTGTTCTTTTCCATTTTTTCGTAAAAGAAAGGGCAGAGATGACTAAACTTGGTATTTCCCTGGTGTGAACATGAATAAAATGAAATCTTACTGTATGTTTTGCCCAGCGCTTGGAAAAGAAGGTCCCGTTTTACTCCGACAGTCGGCATGTTGCTGCTAATTCTGCTAGCCCCGGCGCAAAGGACCCCGCGCAGCCAGTTTAGCCGTTTCATACTCTGCCTGAGTGAAACCCAACAAAACTTTTTTCTTTTTTTTGTACTTTCGTTCGTTCGTTTTTTGTTTTTGTTTTTTTGTTTTTTTTAGTTTGTGCCAAGAGAGAAACAATAATCATACACATACTACATATACATTGTAAACAACAGAAAAGCACATTTCTCGAAAAGGACTGGGAATAAGAAAAAACTTCACCCATCCCTGTTCGTTAGAGTTTCAAAAAATCTAAAATTATGTGGTTGCTTATGAACATTGATGACGAAGTATAAAAATATTTTGGAGGAGCTCGCAATTATCTGAGCGATTGTGGTGCATGGGAGTTATTCAGCAACAATTCCAAAAGTGCTATGGTAAATACAGATTTACAAATTAAGCCATGATTTTTTTTTTGTACTGGTACTACAACCTGGGTATGTTTTGCAGTACGTCAGATAAATAAGAGAGTGAAATGGTATGGTTATGTTGCTGCTTTGTTCAATAGATGTCAAAGTTGCCTAGAAACCACTTTCAAGGACAGTTAGTCTTTCAAGTAGAAAACCTACCTACACAAATGATCTAAATGCACGACTAACCAAATAATGACTAATTTGATGGAGAAGAGAGATCAAGAAGCAGAGGTGGGCAGAGTAGCCAAAGATTGTACTCAAGTAAGAGTAATGTTACTTCAAAGTAATATTATTACCCGAGTAGAAGTGCAAAGTAGTGGTCCAAGAAATTTCCCAAGTAAGAGTAAAAAAGCATTTGGCAAAGTCACTACTCAAGTAAGAGTAACTGTAAAATCTGATTTATCACTTGAAGTGAATGTAATTTGAAGGACAAATATGAATTAAGTAATGCAAAAAATCTGGTATTTTAAAAGGATGGACATAAAAATAAGAAAAACTACATTAAATCTGAATCACAAGAAACACACATGTTCAAATCATTTCATATTATCAATATAAAGCTTTTGTCACTTGTAGACTCACACTGGGAAGAGAAACAAAAGATGTTTAGAACCATAGACAATAATTGAATCTGTTAAATTTTGTATTTGTCTGTTTTGTCTGCAGCAGTGAGTCACTCCTCTGTCCCTGTGGAACATCCTCCCACATACAATTTTTCATGTGTCCCAGTAGACCTGGTGTCAACCATTCAACACAACAATGCCAAACTTTTTTTTTCCATAGTTGGTTCTCCTGCTTTTATGCTTTTTATACCTGGTTTACTTTTAGCCATCCATTTTCTTCGGCTTAGCTGGGGCCGGGTCGTGGAGGCAGCAGTGTAAGCAGGGACACAGGGAAACCCCAAGGCCAGGCCAGCTAAGAGACATAATAGTCCCTCCAGTGTGTCCTAGGTCTTCCCCTGGGCCTTCTCCCAATGGGACATGAACACCTCTCCAGGAAGATGTGTCTTTGCACTATTAACTCACTCTCTTACATAGTGCACCGTCAAATGACCTGCTAAAACTTCAGAGCTCTTGACCACCACTCATGTTGGCTGTTTATTATTTGACTAGTTGGCAGCTCTATGTAACTATATGCATTTTTAATAGGTTGTTATACTATTTCACAGTTCTATTATAAACCACTGGACAGGTGTGCCTCAGCAACACTATTCAAGACCATTGTGTGCATTTTAAAGCAACACCTTGAACAAACACAGAAAAAAGAGATCAAAAGGTCAATAAGTAACAGCTTCAAAAAGCACAGGAGTAGAATATTAAGTTGCATATGAAGGATATTCCCTGGGGGTGATGTTAACTGAAGTCACTGATCTGTCTGAGTCTCTGTTACTCAAGTTAGACTACATCAAGTGAGCGGATTTGTGATGTTAATCAAGTCCTCAAATAGTTGGTCAGTTTGTCATACATCTAAACAGGACCATGAACGCACAGGCTCCTGGTGTATTATTTAAATCCATTTTGTGTTTTCAGAATATCTAAATACTTTTGGCAATGTTTGCAAATGTGTCCATTGCGTCACCATGGCAACTGCTATACATTTTGTTATAAACATATATGTAGATGGCCCCCAACGTGGTGTCAATGCAAAAGCTAAGGCTAAATTTCACACAATAAGTGACTTTGACTCTTTATGTACAGTGCAGTTTATGGACTAGAATAAATATCGGTTATAATCAACAACATTCTAAATTCAGGAATGGAGGCAACTGGAGGCAAACGTGAAGCGGTACATAATGTGATTTTAAGAAGATTCAAAGAAACAGATTATATCAAAAATATCACAAAAAATAAAAAATCAAGGGAGGGTTGCAAATGAGAACCACATGTGAGTAATGAGTGCCTGGTTTCAACACATTTACAACTGTGCTGTACGTTATTTATTCATTTATTAGGAGATTATTACACTTAGCATTTTTGATTAAGGCAAAATCTTTTATGTTTTACTAGACAAATACTTTAGGAAATATTGGCCAAAATTTTATGTTACAGTTTCATATAGTACGTACGTAACTTCAACTTAT
The DNA here is from genome assembly GCA_034769755.1 of Odontamblyopus lacepedii. Classification (NCBI taxonomy): domain Eukaryota; kingdom Metazoa; phylum Chordata; class Actinopteri; order Gobiiformes; family Gobiidae; genus Odontamblyopus; species Odontamblyopus lacepedii. Next base: position 29,258,253 of record CM068357.1, on the reverse strand, counting down.
TTTAGTGCAGATGTAATCGTTTGACATGTTAAACTAGTTTTGATAGAAAAGATAATACATTTCCTGCAGTTGTGTTATGGTCTAGCTTCGAAGAATGCAGTTATACTGTATTGTTTTGCATGTTTTGTGTAAGGAAGCAAACGCAACCCAACATGTGAGCCCTGCAAGTGGAATATCTAAATTACATCTATTCATCTAAAATAATACAAGGTAGAATATAAAACGGATTTAACTGCTAATTTCTACTGGCCAAAAGGTAAGAGAAAGGAATCTGTTAAACTGAAAACTACCAGATCACAAGGAGTAGGCCCATTTTGAGTATTGGAGAAGTAGGCAGACAAGGAATAAAGGATTACTCAAACGTGTGAAACACGCAACTCCAGGTATGTTTTTGAAGAGGTAATAACATTCTAACATGGCTTGAAACTCACAAGAGTCAATTTCTGCATAATCTAGGACCTTTAAGGTACAAGACTATTCAGATGTGCGCATTGTTCCGGCAGTTTCCTTGTGTGCGCGCGCGCGTCGGGAGATCGTGGCTTCTTGTGACCGTCAGTAACCCCCCTCTCCCTTCTCCCCCCTCCTCCCTGTCACATCCATGCACCCTCCCGTCATCTGAACCCGGCCCACAGCCACGCGCCACCTCCACGAGCCCAATCATAGCGCTCCTCTTTCTCTCACTCTCTCTCTCCCTCTATTTCTCTCCCTCTCGCTCCGTTCCTCCGGCATCCAAAGCAGTACACGCGTGTGTGCCTCTACTTCCGGGACTTGGCTGGCACGCTGCGGTCTGACGGGGCGGATTAAGACCCCCCCAAATATGAATTCATAGCCAACTCAGATCAGCGCAATACCACGGGGTCCTCAAATCAGGCCAGAGACGTGCAAGAGAGACGGTGACGTACTTTTACGCACAGGTTTCGCCTTTGGAGGTAAGTTTCATTTTGGGTTTACGATGTAGGATGCTGTGATTGGAAGATGCTCTTGATCAGTCTTAAGATACGATTGGTCGTATGTAAGACTGAGCTTATTTGACTGTATGAAAATGCACTCGTGATGAAATAGTCAAATTATAGGGCTGTTGTGTAAAGAATGTAATTGGTAGGCAGATTTGGCATTTTTGTGAAGAAAAAATAGAACTAAGAAGCACCAAGAACAGCAACTTCCCACTGTAATTTGATGAGCTACTCTGATTCCTAACTCTTACTTATATTTTATTGGAAGAAATCTGTGAAAGTGTGAATGAACCTTTTAATATGGTAAGATTAGCGATGTTAAGATAATAATATTTTATTAATTTGTATTCGTTTTTTGTAAAAACTTTATTCAAAACATTTCTTCTGTAACTGTTAGAAGTATTTTTTTTTCTTGCTGGACGATCTCACCACCTGCTTATTTTTCTGAAGATGTTATCGTTTTTTTCTTTCGAGAATGTTCCACAGTATGCCATTAAACATATGTATCTCCATGGAGACAAGCAAGCCAAGCCACAGGTCAAAAATGTGGAGAGATGACCCCTCTCACTGTAAGAATATCTGGTTATTTTGTGGTTAAAACTATTTTTAAAAGAAACACCAGTAAATTAAATGTTGTAGATTCATACTGTGGAACATTCCAGGCAATAAAATAATAACCTCTTTGAAAACAAGTAGACTCTTCACCAGTAAAGTTACATAGTGCACCTTTATTATTATTTATTTTTCTTTCCTTTTGATTGCATGTTCTACTGTTCTTTGCAAGACTGTAATATCCCCCTTGTGGTAAATAAGGTTCTCTTATCTTATCTAACCATACGAAATCATTGTGACCATTTTAGGCACAAAATGATCAGCTCTGTACCTGATTTTTACGGTCTTAAAACATGAAAAACTGAACAATTTCATTTTCAACAGTTTGCAGTGGTCTATAGTTACTCCTCACTTACCTTATGCATTCGGAGTATCCTAATTATTCGCCAAGATGAGTTTATAAGCACTTTTCACAGCTTTCAGAGACCGGAGCAGATTTTTACCGTGACAGAAAAGTTAACAATCACTAGCGTGCTAACACACACCTCCTGATTATTGGACTTTATAATTAGACGCAGACGGTACACAGTGGGCATATTTTGACCTCCAGAGCCGCTTATCCAATACATGTGTACTGGGGCAAAGTTTGCTCAAATATGGGGGGAAAAATGTGCACAATCTGGGTGATAACGTCACTCAATCTATAGTCTACTCACAAATGAAATACAGTTGGGTCATATTATAGAGAAAGGGGATCTTTTAGAGTGAGACAAATGCATGAATGTAAGGATTTCATAGCTTGGAATGCCTCTGGTGTGAATTATCATAAAATGGTGATGTTTTTTCTCACAATTATCATAAAACTTAAATGTGATATTGTGGCATAAGATCTCCACCCTCTGATAGAACTGATATGAATGAATCTTTTATGTTTATATCAAAACCAGGACTGATTTGGACAACGTTATCTAGTCTAATCTAACAAACTACATCGCTGTTCTGTGTTCCTATATAAAATATGTGTTACAGACTACAGATTAGCTTCTGGCCCTTTTACACTCTTTGCCATAAAGAGTAGTAGTAAATCAGAACTGAAACAATCAGAACCACATATACCAGGACAAAACTCTTCTACAGACTATTCCCTTCTAGGTCTATCAATGAAATTTACCAGCATTTGCCAAAACTAACCGTGGAACACACCTAAGTGAATGAGGGTAGAGCAGTTGGTAGAGTGTTTCTCCACTGATCTGAAGGTTGGCGGTTCAAATCCCACTCTTGATGCAAACATCATTTGTAGAGCGGTCAGACAGATAAATACTGTTGTTGTGTCCTTGGGCAAGACACTTAACCCTCCCATCATGTCCAGTGTCTGTGTGTATGTGTCTTGAAGGTGAAAAAAGTGCTATAAAAATTGTGACCATGTACAATTTGATGAACCAAGAGTTTTACCATTGGGGTTAAACATCTTGTACTTGATTTATGTCCAATAAAGTGATAAAGTGGATGTTTACCATCACATCAACACTCTGCTCTGGTCTCTGAGAGTTGTAAAAATCTGTTATATTTATATAAGGTAAACTGTAACTGAATTAAAGGAAGGAGGTCCTACATTCTGCTTGTGAAAAGACACTATACGTACATGAGTGTTACTGTGATGATGGGATTGGTGATGGTTTGTGGGACTAAACCAGGACTAAACGCATGTACCAGTACTGACCCTTGGGAGCATATAGTTGCCCCACAGTGGTCATGCAGAGTGCTGTGTAAGACTTAAGCCTGTTTAGTGAGAACACAAAGGCCCATTCATTTGTTCTTATGAGGAAGCCATGATTGTGCCCACTCGCCCCGCCACGTCTACCAATGCACTCAATATTACACCATATCTGCAGATCTGCATATGGAACGCAGAAAGAAAGCTGTTGTTGAGAAATTGTACAAGTGTAAAGCAATGTTTATAATCAATAAGAGGCTAAAGTTGAGGCAGGCAGCTTACATCAGCGACATTTTGCAGCTCTCTAGTTCTTCAGAAACTAATAAGATGGTGCTTTTGAGAAATGATGAAATGGGGTTTTGTAACATATTATTGCTGTGTTACCCTTTCACAATAACATGTTGAAGTGTGATATATTGCTAAAGCAGGGAGTCAATAGGGGGAGACAAAGGGGTCAGTTGTCCTGGGCCACAGTGTCTTAGGGGCCCAGAATTGGACACTATTCCTACTAATATGTATTAGAGAGGGGCCCATGTGAGGCTTCATGTCCAGAGCCCCCACATTTCTGTTAACGGGCCTGTGCTAAAGTAATATAGACGATAATGTTGTAACAAAATCATAAAGCAGATTTACCCCTAAAACATATTTTAAATGTAAAATACTGTTAAAAAAACATGAGCTGCAATAAATAAATAGCAGACTGCACACATAACATAAATCATAAATCATAAATCAGTCTACCTACTGCATTCACAAACACATTTCTTGACTCAAAAGAAAATGTTACGTGATTCATAAATGTCAGTGGAGTTGCTTTCATTTGCAAAGCGATGAACCTACATTTACATACTACAAAAACAAGTTATACTTACAGTTGACGAACCACCTTCCCCCGCCATTTTTGCCAGTCAACCTGAAAATTACCTGGAACCCATGAACCTGACTACTACTACTACTACTACTACTACTACTACTACTACTACTACTACTACTACTACTACTATGCACAATAGTAGTGCAATGTGGTCCACCATAAACCAAACGCTCGAACTACAGTTGATGTGATTGGCTGTTTAAAAAAAAAATACACACACTTATTTGTGCATGGAACGTTGTCAGGAAGGTCTCAAAAATCCACAAATAAATGCAGTGGAAGCCACAAATATGTAAAGTATTTTGTAAATGCAGGTTCATCGGTTTGCAAATATATGTAGTTGCACTGACATTTGTGAATCAAGTAACATTTTCTTTTGAGTCAAGAAATGCTTTTGTCAATGTTGTCGTTACATTTGTTTCTGGGCCAAGAAACGTATTTGTGAATGTCGTGATATTTATTTGATGATAAAGACACTAAACTATCTCCATAAGATTGTGTTAAAACAAAGCTCAGATTAGAGTCTAAAGTAACAAAGCTTCAGACAGAGCAGTGCCACTGGTTAGCTTTACTCCCCAGGGATTGTTGATGACATCAGCTGCAAAGAATCAACATCTTAAAACCTGCCTGGCCCTGCAGTGAAGTGTCCCTCCCACTGATACAAATATGGCACCTCTTGTGTTACAAACCACAGAACAATGAGTGGGACCACATGGAGCAGATGGGACCCAAGGAGCTCTCTGCCAACAACTCATTTATTTATGAGGCTCAAAAGGACACTGCAGAGAGGAGAGGACAGCGTCAGAGCAGCGGGCCAGGTAGAAGAGGAGGAGGAGTTTTAATTCAAGTTGGACCCTCCTATGCGTCAGTAATACATTAACATAACTTTATCATTGAAATGCATAGTCTGTATCTAAAGAAATATGGCAGTTTATGTGTTAAAGTTGAAAGGTACAATCTGTGAACATCTTTTCCACTCAAAGAAATTTGAATTGATACTTTGCAGCTGATGTCATCAACATTTTGTTGGGGTGTGATGCTAACTGAAGCCACCTCTCTGTCTGAAGCTTTGTTAGACTAATCTAAGTTTGATTTTAGCACAATCTGACCATGAAGAACTGACTTAGTTGGAACTATAACAGGTGAGCTGATTTGTGCTGTGAAACAAGTGTCATGCACATAGAATAAAAAACTGGGACACACTCGAGTTGGGACGGTTGGTAAATAAAATTATGAAAAGAGCACGTAACATTGTCCATTCTCGCATCTTGTTTTGTCTTACAGTAATTTTCAAGCATGGTTTTTATATTTTAGCTAAACAAATGACAATAGATTCCCCTTTTCACTGTTAGTGGGGATCAGAATGGCCAGAAATGGGTACAACTGTGACATTTCTTATATACAACTGGGACAAATCACTGGTTTTGTATAAATCTGCTGGGACAGAGGACACAGAGCTCAAAACTAGGACTATCCTGGATAAATAGGGACGTCTGGTCACTCTACGTACACAAATTTACAGTCACAAGCTACCATTAGCCATCACTTTTTCAGTTAGTTCATGTTAATAATCTTAATTACTCGACTATTTGACTATTAATTGCAAAGCCCTACTGTAAGTACAGAATAGCAGCAATGTTTCTGTCACTGTGCCAGACGGGTCTGCTCACATTTGTCTGCTCTCAAGCAACTGTCACACACACTCACACAAACACACACACACACACAAACACACACACACACACTCACACACACAGTCTAACCCCCTCCACACTTAATGTCAGTCACTTCTGTCTTCACTAGTTCAGCTTTAGTTTTCTACACAACCCATAAGAGTTTTACATAGCATGAACAAACATTGTACCGGTACTTCAGAATAATACTCAAGGACAGAGCAGTGGTTCAAAAGATTACTCAAGAGTTTAAAAAAGTATTTAGGGAATGACTACTCAAAGAAGAGTATAACATCAGGTATATAATTTGAAGTAAATGTGACTGGAAGGACAAAACTTAAAATAACGCACAAAATCTGGTAAAAATTAGAAAATCATATCTGAAGGAGTGGTCCAAGAAACACACATATTCAAATAATTTAATGTTGTCAACAATACTTAGCTAAATGTAACTGAGTACTACCACCTCTGATTTTTTAGGGACAAGCAGGTATCAGACCCGCCTCCAGAAAAGTTACACGGTACACCTTTAAGGATATGGAGACTGACATACACTGATACGTTTAATAGTGTGCCTATAATCAGAGATGATCATAAAATGGATGTGGGACCTTTGACCAATAATAGTTTTCTGTTCTGCTTTTGACCCAGCAGCAAAACATGTGATTCATTCTTTTGTTAGGATAAATAAATAGGCTTCGCTATTTTGTATAACTACTGCTATATTTCATTATTGTACCGAGGTCATGTGAAGATAAGGGCTCTGATCACAGCTGTAAGACTCATATACATACTGTATGTCACTAAATAGGACAAGAACTACTGATAGGGATGATGTCATGACTTGTTGCCAGTTAACACCCCGGATAGATTGGACTGTGTGAAGTGCCAAGAGGCCTGGCTGGTCTGTGCACCAACAAAGAAGCACCAAGTCTAAACCATGGTCGCCTCCCACTATAGTTATAAAAATCATTGTATAGGCGTAAATATTCAGTCTCTGCATGGGAATGTCAGCACACACTCCTTGTACAAGTATGGCTTTGTAATATGTAAATAAGTAAATTATCTGGACTTTATTTCTGTTTCAAGTGTATTTTTGTCTAGAAGAAACTAATGAACACGCAAGGGAAAACCTGGTTTCCTTTACATTTTCCGTTTCACAATCGTTCCTCTCATGAAGTGGCTGTAGCTGAATAAGACTTAGTAACTTAATCAAATTTACAAAATATTCACCAATAACAAGGGAATACCAGTGGGTGCTCTATGCCACGTGCTTGTTTGTTTTGCAGGAGTAGAAGACATATTTACCATGAAAAACATAAAAAAAAATACTGCAGATAAGTTTAGTGGTAATTTGATTTAAGTTTAGATAAGTAAAAGTAGTCCTATTTGTAATATTTCAACTTTTCAAGCTTTATGTATGTCCAGAGTCGTTTTTTCGATGGTCCCACAAATCTGTATCAATTGCTCAAGGTGGTCTGTGTAACTATGTAATATTTCTGGTGGTGAGTTTGTTTCTTGTTTGTCTCTGAGACTGTATTGCTTTGCCTGGAATGCTCCACAGTATGGCATTAGACTTAAAAAATAATATAATACTTGAAAAAAAAAGGTATTTTACTCTAACGTGGCCTGCCCTCACATGCCTGTCTCCATAGAGATAAATAGGTTTAATTCCAGACAAAGCAATAGCACCTCCAAGGAGACAGGCAGGTAGCAAACTTTACATCCAAAGGAAACGGAGAGCTCCTTTAAAGCAGCATTATTATTATTATTATAATCAAACTCTAATTTTGTTTTATTTTTGCAGGTAAAGAGGAGACATTTTCACCAAACAAATATCTGAAACCAGGACAAGATTGAAGGAAACCCTCATAGGAAAAATACTGAAAAAGAAGCCATTTTTGGAGCAACATGAAGCTAAAAGATGAACTAAACCCTGTGATACTTTTACTCTTCCACATTATCGTTGGATTGTACACTGTGCTCACATTCTTACCATCCTACCTCTTAAACATGCTCTCCTCTTCTGACCAAATCCACTACGGTTCTGAAGAGGACAGAGCCAGAAGAACCAAGGCCAAATCAGTGTCCGGGCGACCTGAGGGACCCTACAGAGCTGTAAGCTCCACCAAGAGGCTACTGACGACGGTGCACCCTGGAGTGGACACGCTGGACAAGATGTTGGAGTACGCAGCGGTGAAGTTTCCTCACCGGGACTTTCTTGGAACGAGGGAAGTGATCTGTGAGGAGGATGAGAAACAGAGCAATGGGAAAGTCTTCAAGAAGGTAAAAAAGTAGACAAAGACTACATTCTTGTTTTTATGTGTAGATTTCTTTAGTTTTTGGACCCATCTTTAAACACAGAAGTGTGCTCCACTGAACTGTTTACATGTCAGTGTCAATAACCTGCAACTCACTGTCCACTGTCTTATCTTAAATTTGATAAATTTTAACATTTTTGTACACATATTCAGACATTTTTCAAATAAATTTTTTTGCGTGACTCTGCAAAAAACCCTTAGGGATTCAAGGAGCTACAGGAAGAAGTGACAGTGAGTTAGCCTCTCGCTGTGGTGCAGAGCCATTTGCATTTTTATTGTGAGTGATGTCACCACTTCACAGATCTGCCCACAGATTGGCCTGATGGCTTGTTTCCATGACAATTTATAAGTGTAAAGTCATGCTGTGGAATATTCCAGACAAACCAGTAATCGACATTGAGATACCCTGTGTGACACTAAACACCAGAAAAGTTGCATACTGCACTTTCAGTATATTTGTCTTTGAGCTGTTAAATGCAGATGGTTTGACCTGGTTTATGATTAATGTCTATAATTCACATGAAACAAAAACTGTCACCAAGTTCAGTGTCATCCCAGTGAGCAGAAATAAACTAAGGCACTTTTTTACCATTACAGAATTTGTAAACTTGACCATTCAAAAAGATGTAATGCCCGATTTGTGTGCAACCTGGAATTTATGCTTACATAACTGATCATTAAAAACAGTTTTCGTAGAACACAAATTTGTAGTTTTTATGCTGGCCAACATTACCACATATCAGCTCTGGTTTAGCCCACTAATCTTATAAACTGATCAAAATAAGCCATTTAAACCTCGCTGACGAAACACTCACTGTATTACACCAGGGCATGTCTCAGCTGTTCCACATGGGGCCATTGTTTCACTGCAACTTTACCAGTCTGTGCATTTGGGTGCATAGATGCTCGATAACCAGTAGATGGCAGTATGAACTTACTAACTTCTACTCTGTTTAGTTACCATGTTTTCCTCAGTCAGGCTCTAATATCGTTATATATTTTCTACTCTCACAAATACTGTGTCTGATTGTATTATAGCATTAGTAATAAAACATATTTACATTGATACTTTACAGCTGTCATCAACATTCCCTGGGGGTGTGATGCAATCTGATCGTAAGGACTGGGTTAGTTGGAACTACAGGCAGTGATGATTAGTAGTCACCACTTAGCTGCTTAACCTCTGTGACATTTTTTGAAAGGTCTATGGCAAAAATCAATAGAAACTTTACTTTCAGAACTGGAGACATTTGAGACTTTTGAAGACTTTCTGGAGACTTTCTGGAGACTTTTAAGCTCCATAGTAGTAATTTCTCCTCTGTCGCCCCCTGCAGGTGATCCTGGGTCAGTACCGCTGGCTCTCCTATGAAAAGGCCCACAGTTTGGCGGGGCAGTTTGGCAGTGGACTCTTGGCTCTGGGACAACAGCCCAAAAGCAACATCGCCATCTTCTGTGAGACGAGGGCAGAGTGGATGATTGCTGCTCAGGCCTGCTTCATGTACAACTTCCCCTGTAAGTCCCTCACACATGTACCGGCGACACAAAAGAATTACATCTGAGAAAGATAGAGGCAAATCTAAATTAAAATTTAAATTTGAATGGTCACAATTAGAGCTCATTATATGTTTTTTGTTTGTAGCCTAAACCTATAGAGGAAGAGAAGTTACATGCAAGTTTTTCTACTTCTCAGTATATGTGAAAGCTCAGAACCTCCAGAATTCCCTCACTGAGCTGCACAGGCTGCACTGATGATGATTGCTTGCATGTTCTGGGGTTTAGTTAGTGATAATTCAGATCAGAGGGAGTCCTTTGAGGTTTAAACCAACTGGATTTAATCACTGAAACCAAGTGAGAGACTCGTGAGGCTCATTCTGGTTTCTGATTGGATAACTGTTTTGAGAGTAACTTCGTCATCACAGATATGTAGTAATGTTTAAGGAATTTAAAATAAAAGCTTTCATACGATTCCATTAATGACCCTATAAGGCCACAAAAAAAGTTTAGTCCAGTGTTACTACAGTAAACTATTTATGACCTGCGCAAATCCAGAAGGTCAGCACAACCTTTCAGTTTTCTCGTTAGAAGTGTTTCCTCTCCATTTAAAGTGGAACACTACACTCTGGTTAAGATGATGGTACACAGACTTTTCTAAGTTATTTGGCAGTATTATTTATTAGTAATATCCATAATATAGGTGCTGTTTTTCTGTTCGTTTTATAGTGCTTTGGTGATGTGTTTTGTCTATTTTTTTATTATACTTATAGAAGTTTGAGGGACTAAACCAGGACTAGAGCAGGACAATATCAGGATTGCCTGTGTCTGGTCTGGTCTCTGGTCTAGTCTCTAGTAGGGGTTAGAGGTATCTCGAGATTTAAAATATACCGAGATATTTTTGAAACTCGATATGAATTCTGGCATATCAATATATCGCTATAATGCTTACGTTTACTTCTGGTTTCGCCGCTTCGCTTGTTTTGCCTTCTCTGTGCCGCGCTCGCCTCCGCCTCCTCACTTATGTCCCCCGAGCTCCTCCGCTGAGCCCGGAGCTGGTCGCGGACTAAACCAGGACTAGGACTAAACCTGGACTAAACCAAGACTAGGACCAGGGCTCTACAGTGCGCCCATTTCACCCGCATTTGTGAGTAAATATTTCGTTGTGCGAACGGGGAAAACAAACAGGCGCATCTGTGCGAGTGCTTCTGCAGCCACAATAAGGAGCTGCGCACAGAGGCAACGTGACGAGTTAAACTTTCTAAATGCACCTGCCCAGTGCGAGCGCAACCGAACTGTGCCTGGGCATGACACCTCCAACCGCGCACGACTCCAGCGTACGAGCTCCGCGTGTGGCCGATATCACTCATACGAACAAACTCCGCTTCAAAACACACCCACGCCCACATTAAACGAGGAGCGCCTCACAGCAGGACCCACACCTGCCCCACCACTCATTAGACACCCCCACGCCACTGGACTTCCCTCTCCGCCAAAGCGAGAGCTTTGTCTTGGTCTTGTCACGGACTCAAGGTCTGAATACCGAGTGTGATCATATTTGTCACAATGTGCGTTTGATTTGGTAAATGTGTAGAGACTAAATACCACTTTAAAACAAGAGAATGTAACTCCAGTTTGGAATTTAAAAATACAGGTTTAAAAATCCCAGCCACTTTTTTCACTTTGAAGCAGTTTTGTGTAAAATACCAGTGGAAGTTCTCTTAAAGAAGAGGTTCTCAAACTGTGGGTGAGGGTCCAAAAAGGGGTGCAGAGTGTTTAAGTGCATTACTAAATGAATATTAATCAGATAAAATGTGTTTGTTGTTTTTGCAGTAGTTTGGGAGGGGGTTATTTTTCCTGTAAATATATCGAGATATAGCAAAATATATCGAGATATATTTTTTGGTCCATATCGCCCAGCCCTAGTCTCTAGTCTCTGGTCTCTGTTCTCTGGTCTCTGGTCTCTGGTCTGGTCTGGTCTGTGCTTTTTTTTTGTCTCTGGTCTTTGGTCTTTGGTCTTTGGTCTCTGGTCTCTGGACTCTGGTCTCTGGTCTCTGGTCTCTGGTCTCTGGTCTCTGGTCTGCTCTCTGGTCTGGTCTGTGTTTTTTTTTTTGTCTCTGGTCTTTGGTCTTTGGTCTCTGGTCTGGACTCTGGTCTGGACTCTGGTCTGGACTCTGGTCTGGACTCTGGTCTGGACTCTGGTCTGGACTGGTCTCTGGTTTGCTCTCTGGTCTGCGTTTTTTTTTTTTTGTCTTTGGTCTTTGGTCTCTGGTCTGGTCTCTGGTCTGGTCTCTGGTCTCTGGTCTGGAGTCTGGTCCGGTCTCTGGTCGGGTCTCTGGTCGGGTCTTTGGTCTGGTCTCTGCACTGGACTCTGCTCTAGACCCTGGTCTAGACCCTGGTCTGGACCCTGGTCTGGAACCTGGTCTGGACCCTGGTCTGAACCCTGGTCTGGAACCTGGCCTGGACCCTGGTCTGGACTCCGGTCTGGTCTACGTGAGGATTTGCTGTTGACAGAGGCTTAGGGGAGGAGTGAACTCATTATAGAATGTAAACTATGTGTGTGATAGTTTGTGCATATGTGAATGTATGCGGAGCATGCAGAAGGTAACATGTGGATCTTAGCTGTGTATGAAACAAGGCAGCACTTTTAATTGTGTGTTTATCAACTATACCAACTATTAAATCATAAAGAGAGACCAAACCAGATTTTTACTGTCTTAAAAAATGTAAAAAAGAAAACTAGTTCATTTGAAATGGTTTGCAGTTTTCTACAGTTTTCCCTCACTTACCGTATGCATTCTGAGCATTCTAATTATTCACCACAATGACTTTATAAGCACCTTTGACAGTTTTCAGAGAGCAGAGTTTTGCCGTGACAATAAAGCTAATGACAACTAGCATGCTAACACACACTACCTGATTATCAGACTATAAAATGCTTTCCAAATCGATGCAGACAGTACACAGTCGACAGGCAGTATTTTGATCTCAAGTGCTGCTTATTATACACTATGTAACCACACGCTTGTCTCCATGGAGATACTGCACTTTACCCAGAATGTCACAAAGTATGGCATTAGACTAAAGGTGTGCACTGTCATGAATCTGGCGAAACAATACGTTAAGATTCAATATATCACGATACATCACAATACTAAGAAAAAGGATGATATATTGTAATTCAGATTTATCAATAATTACATATAAGGGTCGAATACACTAGAACAAAACTGGATGAAATATTAAGTTTTGAATTTTTAAATCATGAGAACAACAAATGGAAATGGACACAGTTTGAACTGAGAGAATTGCACAATAAAGTATCGAGTTTTTTTTCTTACACCCCCTGTATTAAACTTATCAGCATTTATTCAATTACAGGAGGACAAGACCTCAAACTTGTATAACTGAAACACGGCCCCATCCTCCTTATCCTGAAGTCGCTCCCTTCTTTCCATGCATCTGTGTCTGAGCTAACCCGGAGCCCACCCCGTTGTTTATATCTCAGGGTGGGAGGTGTCACGGCCTCGTCCACCCGTCCTCAGCGCAGGAAGTGATGACGCAGGATGACGATGTCGCGCTGCCCTGTCCCATAAACCCCCAGTGTCCTCTCACACCCTCCCTGCACCTCGGCTCTGCGCTAACGAACACCTCAGACTTTCCATTGTGTCACCATCACGCAAGAATACAACAATCTGCACTATTATAGGGAGGAGTGAAAAACAAAACACAACTCAAGACTTCTGGAAGTCTATTCCAATACAATAGGGCTGTAGTCCTTTAGTCCTTCAAAATTTGTATAAGTTGAGTAATTATTTTATTTATATTATAAGGATTTAGATGGGACAATAGTAGAAAGGAAATGTTAGTGAGCAAGCTGAAGATTTGGTATTATTGTTGGTATCTATTTATATGTAAAAAGGCAGATTAAACTCATGATTTGGATGTTTAATCTGTTTCTTAATATAAATACATTGTTTCAAGGTATGTCTTTTGCATGAATAGTTGTTTTTTGGCATGAATAGTTGTTTTTTGGCATGAATATTTGTTTTTGCAGGTATTGTTTTTGCAGTGCACTTTGGTTCAGATATAGGGATGAACCGATACGATACTGGTATTGGATAGTGGTGCCGATATTGAAAATTTGGATGGATGAATAGTGGTTCGGATATCGGTTTCCAAGATATCGGTTCAGCCCATTTTGGTTTACAAACTAGTGTAAGAACGACATGAAAATATCTCATAGTAATAAACTGTAATGACATTAAATGACAAATAACAGTTACAAAACTCATTTGGATATATTTTTTTAACATAAACTGTTTGTGTTTAAAGGAAATTTTGTTTTCAGTCTTGGGAGATACTTAAAGCTAAAGTATCGACATTGGTATCGGAAAAGAAAAAGCTGGATCGGTGCATCCCAAGTCAGATACATACATACTTTTGCGTAAATAATAAAAAATAATAATTGGAAAAGCACAAACTTGTCACATGCTTTTAAAACAATAGAGGTCTGTCTTAGTGCTTCCTATTTAGATGTTTCTAATTTTTAGCTGCTTACATTTTCTGTTACAGACTTGTGCATTTTCTCATGTTATTTTGTCAGTGGTGACCCTGTACTCCACACTGGGAGGTCCGGCCATCGCCCACGGTCTGAAAGAGGCAGAGGTCACTCACATCATCACGAGCCGAGAGCTGCTGGAGACCAGACTCAAGGTACCAACACATGCAGTTAACAATCATACATACTGTCATATACTTTTTGTTCTACTCTTATAATTAAGGCTTCAATGATTAATCAACTAATCGTGACATGTTGACCCAAAAAATACTCATAGCTGTAAATTAATAATAGTAAAAGTTATCTTGACTATACAGACTGTAAAACACATACAAAGCCACCTTTTTTTAATAACAAAAACAGATGCATTCTCAAATCAAAATGTCAATTCAATAATATTATAATGCACTTGATTCTAGATATTCTCTACCTAGAAGCTTTCACTTATTTGACCTTTTATTTGATGGACAATGTTATTTTAAAAAGATCTGTGATCAAAACCTAGAGTTGTAGTTTTGTTTTTGTTCTATTTCTGTACAATTAGAGCAAATTTGTATTCTCTGGAGCAGGATCTCAGTTCTTCTACACGGTGGCTAGTGCAGCAAGACGGTCAGAAGTGCAATGCTCAGTTCTGCTCCACTGAACAGAATCTGTGAACAGCAAATCCCCTTGGTTTTGTCTGAACGTTCTGAGCTTTGTGTGACTCTAGTGTCCAAAAAACAAACTTAAGACTACTGAGAATAATGACTAACAAGACATGACAAGTGTTCAAGTCATTTCCCTTGTGGATCAATGAAGTTTGGTTAAGCCCAAGTGTACTGTTTGTCAGTCTTGTAGTGTTTTCTTTTGTGTTATATATTTTTCTTTGTGGTTTATATTTGCTGGATTTATGTTATGTTTTGACCAGGCCATCCTAATAGAAGTGCCCAGACTCCAGCATATCATTGTAGTGGATGACTCCCCCTCCTCATGGCCCGGTTACCCACGAGGCATCAGTGTTCACAATATGGCTGCCGTTCAGAAGCTTGGAGCAAGGCCTGAGAACGGTATGTTTATTAGTTTTATCTTATGATAAGCTCTATTTCAATCATGATATATTGGATACTGAGCAGAGGATGCAGAGGAGAGGGTCAGATGGAGCAGAGGGTGGAGCAGAGGTTGGAGCAGGGAGGATTAAATTATCAGTCTATATGTCCATGATTGCTTATATATATGACAAAGTAGCCTTAAAGGTGCACTAGGTAACTTTTTTGGAAGTTCTGCCAACTGCCTGCTTGTTTCCGTGGAGATGTTATTGCTTATTCAGGAATGTTCCACAGTATAGGGTAAATTTGTCATCTATTTATCCAATTTCAGGTGTAGATCAGTTTAATGCTGTACTGTGGAGCATTTTAAGCAAAGCAATAACATTTATATGGAGACAAGCAGACCCCTCTCCAGAAAGGTTACACAGTGCACCTTTAAAACGCAGAGGTCTTTGAATGTTTCCCACAGAAATGTAAATATATTCCAATAGAAACATGCACAGTTACAGAGATGGTGTGTCTTTATGCGGTTTTAACATGGTCAGATCGTTTTCCTGCTTTGGTCGAGTGGGTCGTGTGAATTAGACTTGTTAACATCTGGATCAGATTAACAGATTCGATGCCCGCCTGAGACTGAGGAAGAGCACTGTACTCCTCCATGTCTTTACTGTGACCTTTGACCCAGAGACCCTAAACACAGGGAGGAGGGAGGAGGAAAGGGAGGATGTAGCTTCATGGAGGAGAGATTTGCAAAGAGAGATTTTCCAAGAATAGCTTAACTGATTGAGTGATGGTATTCAAGCTGCAGTGGTAATGCTGTATCGAATAGTTTTTAAGTAAAGTAATTGTGTTGAGGCTGAAGAAATATTATAAACTTGAATAAAATGGATTGTGTCCTCACAGCAGTCCACTCTGGGCCTGTGTTTCATTTGTGTCCATGTCCTGTCCATGTTTAGTCCTGGGTTGATGAGCTCAGCCCTATAACAGTTCTGTGATTTTTCCCCCAGCCTCTCGTGAGCGTAAGCAGCCCCTCCCTTCAGACATCGCAGTCATTATGTACACCAGCGGCTCCACGGGGGCACCCAAAGGAGTCATGATCTCCCACAGCAACATCCTGGCAGGCATCACGGGCATGGCCGAGCGCATCCCTAACCTCTGGTGAGTGGGGAGATACACACAGGTTTTAACCATGCTATAATGGATCTCCTTCATCATTATCACACTGAGTTGTGCTGTGTGTGTTGTCAGTTGTGGTCTGCTTCTAAACTCTCACATAGTTCTTTTACACTGAGCAAAATGTGTAATGATTATCTGCTTATGGTAGGGCTGTAACAGGTGAATCAATTACAACTAATAGATTACTGCAATAACTGTTAACACATTAAAGGCGGCTTCACACTACAGGATTTTTTGGTCTTAATTGATTTTTAAATGTGCGACAAAAAGCGCACACCACAGACCTGAGGAGAAACTTAAAGACTTAAAATCTCCAATCTCAAAGACTGCAGCGGGGTCTGTCTGCGTAAAACAGGCTGTAAAGTTGTGAGTGCGATCGCTTCAGCCGTTTCCTGTCTACAGTAAAACTACTCACATTGAGAGTCTTAAGTGTTCAAAGATCAGAGCTCTGCACTGCTAGTTTAGATACAAATCAAAAATCTGTTATTATTTGTGAAATGTGGAGCAATACTTCAGATAAAGGATTTTTAAAGCATAAAAGATTGACAATAAACTACACAGGAAGTAGAGTCACTGTCGCTAATCTGCAGCTTCACCTCGATCCGTGCGCTGTGTGGATGTAAAAAGACAAACATGAGGAATTATCTCACCTTTTTACTTTTAAAGAACGCTTCAAACTGGATTAAGAGCGCAGTTTTATGGACTGGATGTCATTATTTGCGGAGAACAATTTCTATGGATAATGTGGATGAGATGCTGCATTTTAAATTTACCACTTTACAGGAGGTGAATAATAAAGTCTTTATTTTCGCCATTTCCCAATTTTGTCTCTTGCGCCTCTGTGTCCATCACTCCCACACCCTGACGCGGTGTTTTGTTGGCTGTTACCGTGGCATTTTTGATGTTTGGTGGTTCTGATCTGACATTGACACCACACACATGAGGAGCAGCAGCTTCAAAATCGCACACAGAGCCAAAAAGTCAGGTCACGCCTCCCCAAACTCGCGGAGAAGAAACCGCAGCCAAAATCGGGCATATTCTCTTGTTGTGTGTGGCGGCCTTAGGTTGAATAATTGAATAATCATTAACTGGTCTATACACAGGCTCCAAACATGTCATAAACTAAAAGAAGAGGTTTTAGGACACAACAAATTTTGTAAAAATCAAATAGGAAAATAATTGTTAGTTGCAGCCCTAACTTATAGTACAGTTCAATACTAGGAACCTTAAAGCATAATATGTCTTCTTTGACCAATCATGTATTATCCCACTACACAAAAGTAAAGAAAATTGTTAAAAACTGAGGCGGGTCCAGCAGAGAGAGTAAATCCTACAGTTTTAAACAGGAAGCCAATGAACCAATTTTATTACTAAGCCTTTTTCGATCATTGATGTGGTTTAAAATGAACAAAATGTATAATAAAGATGTATGTGTATACAATAGTTTATCACTAAATACAATACAAAACCCATGATATGTGTTGTGTAACTGGTGCATACATCCTTGTCAGTACCTGTTCTTTCACAGTGAGGAGGACACATACATCGGGTACCTGCCCCTGGCCCATGTGCTGGAGCTGAGTGCAGAGCTGGTGTGTGTCTCCCATGGGTGTCGCATTGGCTACTCCTCCCCCCAAACATTAGTCGATCAGGTACATGCCAGAAAACAGAATGTAAATGTAGATTTCTTTAAGACAAAATTATGAATCTATACTAATGTACTCTCTCCCTCTCCTTTTTTTCCTCTCCTGTCTCTCTCCTTACTCTGTGTCTTTCCCTTTTTGTTATATCTTTCTCTTTTTGTTCTCCCTTTCACTCTCTATGATCCTCCATCTTTTTGCTCTTGCTTCTTTTCCTCTATACCATTCTCTCACCCTCTCATTATCTTTCTCTGCTCATTTTCTTTCTCTCTCTTACTCCCTCCCCCTCTTTTTTGCGTTTTCTCTTCTCTTTCTCCCTTCATCACTCTTTCTGTTTCTTCCCTTACCCCTATCACCCCTTCTCCCTCTCTTCCCCATTTTCTGTGTTCACTTTTCTTCCTTTGTTTCTTTTGACATTTTTCTCTCCCTCTCTCTTTCCATCTCTTTCTCCTCCCTTTCTCTCGTTCTCTCCCTTCAGTCCACGAAAATAAAGAAGGGAAGTAAAGGAGACACGAGCGTTCTGCAGCCCACTCTGATGGCAGCTGTCCCAGTGAGTTATGATAACATTCATAACTGTACTATACATTTTCCACCCGAATGAATGAAAAGAGTCAAATTTAGAACGCTCTTTTGTTCCTTCTCAAAGCATTTTACACCGGCAAAGAACCGAGTGAAATAAACTGAATATTGAATCCTGAGAAACCCTATGAACACCCCCGCTCTGTAATCCTAGAGGTTGGAGGTCAGAGGGACAGAGTCTGAAAATGTAAACACAACGTGACAATAAACATTGCATATTCACACGTACTATAGGAAGAGCAAGAACTGGTTTAGTCCTAGTGCATTTGATCTGGTTCTAGTCCTGGTTTAGCCCTGGTTTAGTCTCCTAGTTGGTTTAGGCCTTGCTGTAGTACTAACTTTAGTCATTCAGTCAGTTTGTACTTTTTGCCTTTTAAAAATTTATCCTTGGTCTACTCCCATTTTAGTCCTACTTCAGACTTGTTTTTGTTTAGTCCTAGTTTGTCTATAGTTTATGCTCCTTATTTACCTGGTTAAGCTCCTTATTTACCTGGTTTATCCTGGTTAAGTACATATTCTTTTTTTCTTCTTTAAATTGTCATTCACGTTGTAGCATTTTGGACCAATACTGCAATTCAAACTGTCCTACAACATCATTACAAAACAACAATCCATGAGTGTCGTACAGATTTTAACTATATGATAGACAAAAACATATTATCTCTTCTATAATTTTCACTTAGTCCAGACCTGGTTTAATCCTGGTTTAGTTCTATATCCCCCCTTAGTGTTTGTTTTGGTAACATATGAGTTATCGGTTCTACTTCTGCAGCTCTTAGTCCAGATGTTCAATTTTGCCCTTTCCCCCATTTGTGCGTGAAGCCGAGTCGCATGACAGATATCATCAGGCTGTGTGAGAGAGGAGAAGCACTTGTGGTAAACATTCACTATGAACACAGTGGAAAAAAATTATTTAACACAGTTTTATATCAGATGCCCTACCCAAACTAAATAACTTACTTAGACAAGTTGCCTGGACAAGAAAATTAGAACTAAGACTAAACCAGATTTAAATTATGTTTCATCCAGACTAGACTACAACTAAATTAGGACCAAAGCAGGACCAAATCAGGACTAAATCAGGACTAAATCAGGACTAAATCAGGATTAAACCAGGACTGAACTACTTCTAAATTACAACAGAACCAGAACCAAACCCAAACCTAGATCCAAAACCAGGACTAAACCAGGGCTAAAACATGGACCATATCTGGATAAACCCAGTACTAAACTAGGATTAAACTCGGGACTCGGGTAGGACTAAACCATGTGTAACTAGACATAAACCAAGACTAAACTACAACTAAATCAGGACTCAACCAGTGCCAATCTGCACAAAACAAGAACTAAACCAGTGCTAGAGCAAGATTAGACCAGGGCTTAACCAGGGCCAGAACAGGACTAGACTAGGACTAGACCAGAACTAGACCAGAACTAGACCAGGAGTAGACCAGGGCTAAACCAGGGCTAAACCAGGGCTAGACCAGGACTAGACCAGGACTAGACCAAGACTAAACCAGGACTAAAATCGGACCAAACCAAGACCAAGGATGTAAGGCTTACATATGTGTAACTTAATTTAAACCTGGATTCAACTTCAACTAAATATGGATAAATTAATCTGAACCCAACCAGTTCTTATCAGGAACTAAAGCAGAACTAAACCAAGTCTAAAGCAGGACCAAGCCATAATCAAACTCAGACTGAACACAGATGAAACCAGAACATAACCAGGACTTAAAAAGGACTCTTACATTGTTATCTGTGTTAATCTCTTTAAAATCCTCAGGGACCATTCTGTTGGACAGTGACAGCTGATTTTATGAGCTCCACAAAGTTTGTTCCTTTGGTTTTGTCGGTCACTTTACACTGAGAGTCCTACTGGGATCATGTCTGTTACACAATACAGATAAAACACATGTGCTAGATTCATTTTCAGTCGACATTTGTATAGCCTAGGACCATTTTAAAGTAGCTGTACAATATTTTTCCTATAATAAAGTAACATTTGTTTTGCCCCAGTACTGATATATTATAAAAGCAGTTCTTAGGGTCTGAGAATGAGACTACCGTGGACTAGGAATAATACGAGTGCACTGTTAGCATGCTAGTTGTTGTTATCATTGCAGTGATGGCAAAACTCCACTCTGGCCTCTGAATGTTGTGAACATTCTGAGCAAAGCAACAACCTCACCACAAAGACTAGCAGGTGGTGGACCATCTACAAGAACAAAAAGTTGCTCAGTGCAGCTTTACATGTAATCATCTATATTGATCATTAGTTCTTGTTTTCCCCCGTAGGAGATAATGGATCGTATCTATAAAAACATCATGGGCAAAGTGGAGGAAATGAGCTACTTCCAGAGAACACTCTTCACTCTGGCCTACAGCTACAAACTGGACCAGCTCAGCAAAGGCAACAGCACCCCTCTGTGCGACAGGTGGGACTAAACATGGACTAAACCAGGGCTAAAGCAACACTAAACCAGGACTAAATCAGGACTGAACCTGTATTGAACCAGGACTGAACCAGGACTAAAGGTGGACTAAACCAGAGCTAAACCAAGAGTAAACCAGGACTGAATCAGGACTAAACATGGACTAAACGTGGACTAAACATGGACTAAACGTGGACTAAACCAGGTCTGAACAAGGACTCAAGCAGGACTCAATCAGGACTCAACCAAGACTCAACCAGGACTGAACCAGGACTCGACCAGAACTAAACCAGGACTAAATGTGAACTAAACCTGGACTAAACCTAAACTAAACATGGACTAAACGTGGACTAAACCAGGTCTGAACAAGGACTCAACCAGGACTAAACCAGTACTTAACCAGGACTAAACATGAACTTCACCTGGACTAAAGATAAGATAAGATATCCTTTATTTGTCCCACAATGGGGAAATTTCAATGTTGCAACGCACAGTAAAGAGAACAGCAAGAAACAGTAGCAGCAATAGAAGTACAGTTAAGTTAAAAATAGACAAACACTATAAAGATCTATAAAGATAAGGATTATAAACTATGTATCATATAAATTGCTATCTTAAAACTATATATACAATAAATTGCAATCTAAAAACTATATATACAATACATTTATATCTTACATTATTGCACAGGGTCCCAGTATTGCACAGGCAGCAGAGCTAGCAGTGTTCATTGTAAAGTCTGACAGCAGCAGGAAGGAAAGACCTGCGGAACCTCTCCTTCACACAGTGAGGGTGGATCAGTCTATCACTGAAGCTGCTCTCCAGAGCAGACTGGGCCCTGAAGAGGGTGAGACTCCAGGTCCAGCATAGAAGTGAATCTGGCCAGGACCCTTCTGTCCCCCACCTCCTGCACCGAGTCCAAGGCACAGCCCAGGACAGAGCTGGACTTCCTGATGACTTTGTCCAGTCTCCTCTTGTCCCTCTCTGTGATGCTGCTGCTCCAGCAGACCACACCATACAGGATGGCTGATGCCACCACAGAGTCGTAGAAGGTCCTCAGGAAGGGCCCCTTCACTCCAAAGGACCTGAGTCTCCTCAGGAGGTAGAGCCTGCTCTGGCCCTTCCTGTACAGTGCATCTGTGTTGTGAGTCCAGTCCAGTTTGTTGTTCAGATGAACACCCAGATACTTGTATGAGTCCACTCTCTCAATGTCCCTTCCCTGGATGTTCACTGGTGGGGGGGCAGTGGAGCGGCATCTGCGGAAGTCCACCACCATCTCCTTGGTCTTCCCGCCGTTGATGAGAAGACTAAACCTAGACTAAACATGGGCTAAACGTGGACGAAACCAGGTCTGAACCAGGACTCAACCAAGACTAAACCAGGACTAAACCAGGACTCAACCACGACTCAACCAGGTCTGAACGAGGACTCGAACCAGGACTGAACCAAGACTAAACCAGGACTCAAGCAGAACTCAACCAAGTCTGAACCAGGACTCAACCAAGACTAAACCAGGACTCAAGCAGAACTCAACCAAGTCTGAACCAGGACTCAACCAAGACTAAACCAGGACTCAATCAGGACTCAACCAGGACTCAACCAGGTCTGAACAAGGACTTGAACCAGGACTAAACCAAGACTAAACCAGGACTAAACCTGCACCAAACCAAAACTGAACTGAAACAGGAATAAATCAGCAGTAAAAGTTGGTCTTTAGTTGACCAAGGATTTCTTTAGTCGACTGCAGCCCTAATATTTACAATATATTTACAGCAGATTATGTCTTCTATGCTGGTTCTCTGTTATGTATTGTGCTTGATCTGCTGACCCTACCTGACCACTCCTTCTGTTATGCTGCACTGAGATCTTTGGGGATTGAGGCACAAAGTCAATTGAGACGTGCAGTGGAAATATTGCTGCAGAAAAACTTGAATTTCCTGCCGGATCAATAAAGTATATTTCTCTCTCTTTCAGGCTGGTTTTCCGTAAGGTGCGCTCTCTGTTGGGTGGGCATGTCCGGGTGCTCCTGTCAGGGGGTGCTCCTCTGTCTGCAGCCACTCAGCGCTTCATGAACGTGTGCTTCTGTTGTCCTGTGGGTCAGGGATACGGGCTGACCGAGACCTGCGGCGCTGGGACCATCAGTGAATGTACGTGCTCTAATCAGTAACAGGAAAGTTAGATTCTCCCCCATAGTCTAAAATAAGTCTAGAAAGTCTAAAAAGAACATGAACAAGACTTTGGCACACTAAAATATCACTTTGTTGATTCATACATAACATAAAAAGTAACTACACTGTTCAGTCTGAACTCATTTGAACTCCACAAATTGTACGAAAGAAAATTATGATGAATATAGGAAGTATTTGTGCCCCATAGTCTGAATCAGATCTAAGAAAAATGCTGTATAATATGGTACTACTACTACTGCTTAGGCTAATTTGAATTAACATAATGAGCAAATTGTAGTCCTGTCATGATAATTACTATCCCGACTTATCATTCAATATATGAAAGCTGGAACCATATATTTTGAGGGTCAGTATTTATTGCGTGTACATTTTCTTTGCACTCCTGGGAAAATTTTTGACTTTACGATGAGATTTAAGCCATAAAAAGTTTAATTAATAACTTTAACTAACTATGACTCATTACAGATGCAAACTAAAAACTTTTTCTTTGACAATAACATTCAGAATATTTTTTTAATCATTTTTTGTCTATATTTTTGTTTAGCAATATCACACTTCAATTTTTTTTTTATTGTGACAGGCCTAGCAAATTGCCAAACTGTACCATCATTAACTCTACAAACTACAAAATATTCTGTCTTATTCTGTATAAAAACTGTTAACCCTCTAGTTTCTATCTGTACAAACATGTTCTGAAATGTGATTCCTGTATTAGTTTGTCAGTTCATATTTCAGTCTTTATGTCAATTCCTCTGGAGGAGTTTAAAATGTGAATTATGAACAGAATGCTTTTATTTAAACACAAATCGCAAATCTAAACACGGGAAATTTCGATTTTTTTTTCAACATTTATCAAAATTCAAGACTATTTTCGTCCCTCCAAAAGATTATTTCAGGGAATCTGGTTCGGAAACTCCCTCCACTTAAATCAATAGTGCTCGGAAAGTTTGCCTTTTTAAATGGTTGGATTTTTCCTTCATTTAACCTCTGCTGCTCCAAACTGCTCCTGTGTAAGTCTGCGGAGTCCCAGTTATCGTTTGCAGATCAGGGAGACACTTTCCCACAGAAAAAATGGAGTTTCCAGAGTTTTGACAATAGTGACCGCGACCAGATAAGATAAAAAGCTGATTAATGTTGTTTTATTAATTATATAAACCTTAAAACTGTAATAGAAAAACAAATGAATCACGGGCTTTGCCATAACTTCCAGAAGGGGGACTACTCAATTACTCAATTATATTTTAGTAACAATGTACTGGTCTTAATCTTTTATTCTTTCTAGTGAGAACCCAAACTTCATATAAACATTTAAGAAGACATATGCTTTTTATGCCATTTAGTTTGAATCTATGACACCTTTGAATCATAATTTTATAGTTCGGACGTTTTAAATTGTAATATTTATCTAAACCAACTTGATAAAATAGGCTCACAGACTCTGAATTCTGCCCCTTTTATAATGCATTAATCTCAATGGACAGGACAGGGCCAGGATTACTATACGTGTACTATAGATATATATATATATATATATATATATATATATATATATTTTATTTTATTTTATTTTATTTTATTTTTTTTTTTTTTTTTGTGAGAGTGTACAGGAACTAGGGGTGGCACGGTATATGTATTCGTATTGAACCGTCGCGGTACAGGGGTCACGGTTCGGTGCGCGCATTTTGACGGAGAATATACGGTACAAAAGTTTAATATTGAACTGACCACGGGACTTTCCTTGTGCGACGGTTTCCTTAACCATTGCCATGTGCAAGCCCTGATTGGTCCATGAACATGTACACATGTCTGGATTGGTCTAGCTAGCAAACTCCGCCTTCAAATACAAAACTGCTGTTGAAAGTTGATGCTGCTGTCGTTGCGAGAGGGGTGAAAGACGATGGTGAGTAATTCAAGCCCGGAGTTAGAAGACCCACCACCATCATTTAAGTCGGTGGTGTGGGCAGGGCTCTACAGTGCGCCCATTTCACTCGCATTTGCAAGTAAATATTTCGGCGTGCGAACGAGAAAAACAAAACAGGGGCACCTGTGCGAGTGCATCTGCAGCACAATAAGGAGCTGCACACAGACGTAACGTGACAAGGTAAACGTTCTAAATGTATCAAACATTTGGGGCGCACTCACACTAGGACATCAGAATCGTGCCCAAGCCTGGATCGCCCCTAAAGCGCGGCACGCTTTCCCAGCGCGAGCGCAACCGAACACCTCCGACCGCGCACGACCCCAGCATACGAGCTCCGCGTGTGCGGCGATATCACTCATAGAACAATCTCCGCTTCAAAACACACCCATGCCCCCTTAAACGAGGCGCGCCACAACAGGACCCACACCTGTCCCACTCAGTAGACACCCCTGTGCCGCTGGACTTCCTCCTCCGCTAAAGCGAGAGCTTTGTCTTGGTTTTGTCTCGGACTCGAGCGCATTTGGACTCAGTCTCGTCACGGACGCAAGGTCTGAATACTGAGTGCGGTCATATTTCATTACTGCCGCTGCTTTCGGCAATAAACTTGTGCCGGTGTGCGGGACCTATGCGCTGGAGCGACGCGGACACTCCGTGAGGCACCGCCAGTGCGCGGCTCGTCCACCACTGCGCGCACTCAGAAGGTACCTAAAAGGCACCTAAAAAGACCATGTGTTAAAACTTCACTGATGTACCCAGCTCAGTAACCAATCAATATACTCAATGTGGTGCTTGCGTGTTCACTTGTTTTACATGTTTTACTTTTACTTGTTTTACTACAAGTTGCAGTTATCTCAGCTGGAGATTTAGGCAATAAAAAGCTGCCTTTGAGGACAGCCTTTCTGGTTATGTTTTTTTTCCTGCACTGTACCGAAAATGTACCGAACCGCGGGGTCTGAACCGAGGTACGTACCGTACTGTGAATTTTGTGTACCGTGCCACCTCTAACAGGAACTGACATTTAGATAAAATTATCACCAAAATCCCCCCAAAATATCTAATTTTATTCAGAAACTTTTTTGTTTGCCAAACTTGAAAATGGTTAGTGCTTGGAGACTGTTGGGAATATCAAGAGCAAATTTTCATACATATAATAATTACTTGGTAGTACAGTATAATTAGATTTATACATCAATCAGATCAAAACATGATAAATTATACCTTAGAACTCTGATCTGATTTGCACCTCTATTTGAAACCTGCCCTTTCCAGCATTCAAATATTTAGTTTTAAATTATTTATCGCTCTGGCAACGCTCCTAATTTTTCGAACAGTATGACATGATGTGAAGCCCTCCTATCGCATCGTCCTGCATTATTCCCCAGATCTGATAGTCAATGGTACGTGTCCAGATGCTTCGTGAGCCTGTTAGCTGAGGGTGGGGTTTCCTCTGGGATGTGGTTTCCATGGCGAGGGAGCATGTGAGGTCAGGTTGCCATGGTGACAGGATGATTTTTTTTATTTTATTCATTTATCTTAAAGGGATGTTTTCAGCGTTCATAATGTGATGTCAGACAGTGCGCGTAGGACCATAATTATGTTTGGGTGAGGTAGTAGGAAATTATGATTGGCTTCACAAACTTACTATGCATGGGTTTGAGTTATGAACATTTGCCATTGCAATTAACAATACAAAACCAAATGTTGTAAATTTCTGTATAATGAATATCCTCAAAATGTTGCCTATATCAGGAAGCTAGAACCCATGAATACTTTTTTGGTTTGACTTTTTTCATATAATGTCAATACAATACAATTTTGAAATATCTTTATCATTTTCAACACAAAATAATATACATTTTTTAATACATATACTGTATAATAGGCCACACTAGTTCTGATATTGATACCTTGCAGATGATGTCATTAACATTCCCTGAGGCTGTGGTGCTAACTGTAGGCATGCTCTGTCTGAGGCTTTGTTAGACTTTGATCTAAGCTTTATTTTAAGACAGTCTGATGAGAAAGAACTGACTTTGTGGTGACTGAGGTGAGATGATTTTTACTGTTCAACAAGTCTCTCTCAATTAAAAATATACAGTACTGACGAGATCAGTATGGTATGTCTTTATGTTGTTTTTATACTTAGTTGAGTATTTTGTTTCGATATCATTTGAGTGTCAAATGATAGGGTATTGATTTTTGACAACCCTACACAGTAAAGTAAATCAAGGTAAATTTCAGCTGTAACTGTCATTGTTGTGTTTTGTTATAGTGTGGGACTACAGCACAGGCAGAGTGGGAGAGCCTCTGGTCTGCTGTGAGTTTAAGCTCAGAGACTGGCTCGAAGGTGAGTCGCACTTCAACCAGTGACCAGACACACCTTCTCAAAGTACCAGCAAAAGTTGAAATGCACAAACTGTGAAATCTCAAAGCCTTTTGAGTTAATACATGTTTATTTGTGATTGCCCTGTAAAAGGCACAACTTTATCAACATGAGCTTGGTAAATCCACATTTTATTCAGGGTTGCACCAAAGAGTTTAAACTCTTTTGGTTCCATTTGCACAGCACTAAGCTTGTCTAGAGCCTAACTGTTGTTAATGTATTAAGTTTAAAGTCAATGCTCTTGCTGTTGCAGTGTTATAGTACTTTGCTTATTGTATTGCACTACACCTCTAGTCTTTTTATTATTAAGGTAGAAACCAGCACTCAAAATCCAAGTAGAATCCGAATTGGTACTAGAAGAGCTTGATCGCTGCATCTCTGGGGACAAACCTTGTTCTTGTTATTGTGTATTTAAGCTGGATATCGGAGCACAGACAAGCCCCATCCCAGAGGAGAGATCTTGGTCGGAGGTCCTAATGTTACGATGGGCTACTACAAAACTGATCCCAGAATGCAACAGGACTTTGAGGTGGACGAGACCGGCCAGCGCTGGTTCTGCACTGGGGACGTTGGAGAGTTTCATGACGACGGATGCTTGAAAATAATTGGTGAGAGTTCAACATAAATAATGTAATGGCATGGCTGCATGGTGGCTGAGTGGCACTCATGCTACACAGCAAGAAGGTCCCGGGTTCAACTCCCGGGTTGCTCAGTCCTTTCTGTGTGTAGTTTACATGTTTCTCCCTGTGTCTGAATGGGTCTCCTCTGGGCAGTCCTGTGTCCCCTATCAACCCAAAACATGTGTAACAGTTACAATCCTTCAGCTACAATACTCCTGACCAAATCTAGCTCAAGCTATGAAGATGGGTCCCCAGGCACTGCACTGAATTATGGGTTAAATGCTGAGTACAAATTTTCCTATGAGGACAATAAACTGTATTTTAACTGTCGGGCCGTCAACAAAGTCAAATTCAGCTATAGGTACTAACTTTAGCCTGATAATATCATAAAGCATACTGCTCATCTATTTTAGCTGTAAAACCTCAGTACTTGAATAAATGCAAGATAGATCATTTTAACATTTTCATACTATGGAACATGCCAGGCAAAGCAATAACATTTCCATGCAGCAAATCCCTTGCACACAGTGTGCTTTTATTTTCAGGACTTTGAGAATCTAGACTGCACTGTTCAGCTGTGGTTCATTTCTAGGGAAACATGACCCTTGACCCTCACTTCCTGTCTGTAGTTCACACACATTATCTGTGTGTTTAGTATGTTCTGTGTAAACACAGTCACATGTAACGCTCAGCTGGATCCATGTCTGTCCCATGTTAGTGCTGGAAGAGGAGAAAGTTAAAATCATACTTTAGAACATTCTCCATGGAGACAGATTTCCAAAGGGACAATCAGGCCCAGTAAGGGTCAGGTTTGGTTTGGTTTCGAGATACAAGCCCAATCACTGCAAGGATGCACATATCCCTGTATGTGTCAGTGTTTTGACTAAAAATTACATGGTGGGGCTTTATTCTTACATGACTAAGTGACCCCTCTGTATCTCTCCTGCTTTCAGACAGAAAGAAGGATTTGGTGAAGCTTCAGGCTGGAGAGTATGTGTCTCTGGGGAAAGTGGAAGCCATGTTGAAAAACTGTCCTCTCATCGACAATATCTGTGCCTACGCCAACAGGTCTGTGAACAACACGACTGATACTGCAGTGGTGTCATCACCATTCCCAAGGAATGTTAACTGCTAACTAGAGGCACTGCTCTGTCTTAAGCTCTGTTAATCAAATTAGGCTTGAATCTGAGCTTTGTTTAACACAGTTTGACCAGAAAGAACTAAATCAAATGAGATGATTTGTGCTGTTAAACAAGTCTCTTACACAAAAAATAGTCACAAGCAAGCTAGCAGTAGCCAACAGTTTTTCAGTTCAGTTTTTCAGTTCAGTCTTTTTCATTCTCAACTTTTTTTTGTTGAAAATCAATCAATCAAACCTTTTTTTTTTCTTGAGTTTGAAGACTAATTTTAAGTCTTAAAATGTACCAGGCTGTGTTTCCTAAAGTGTGCATTGTGTCACCATGGTAACTGCTAAACATTCCTTCATAGACTTACAAGAAGTACCCCCAGCATGATGTCACTGCAAAGTATCAATAACATATATTACTATTATTATGCACATTGCAATATATATATAAGAAATCTAAAAAAGAACATAATTACAATTAGCTGTAGAAAACATAAACAGTGTTACAATGTAATGAAATCAGATTCTTAGATGGTAAATTGTGGCTTACAGATTCCTTTGTATTAATTTCATATTTCTTTCCTTTCAGTGATGAGACGTACGTGATTGGTTTCGCGGTGCCCAATCAGAAGCACTTCCTGTCCCTGGCGGAACAATATGGCATCCGAGGATCTTTTACAGAACTGTGCAACAACCCCACGATGGAGGAACTGGTCCTCAAGGTCCTGATGGAGGCGGCTCTGGCAGGTGAGGAGAGACCAGCAGAAATGTAATCCAGTTGGCCATGTATTATGCCTATGCCTTTTAAAAATAGTCAATCTTATCCTTTAAATAGGATAAATCGTATTCTGTAAATAGGTTTCAGAATGATGAAAAATTAGGACCCTCACCAGGGATCAATAAAGTATACCTTACCTTATATACCTTATATATGCTGTGAAGTTAATTGTGAGGAGCAGGGAAAACAAAGGAGGAATTTTAATATTTTGTTCTTTATATTTTGTTTTTCAGCTCAGCTGGAGCGTTTTGAGATTCCTCGTAAGATCCGCCTCAGCCCTGACCCCTGGACCCCAGAGACTGGACTGGTGACTGACGCCTTCAAACTCAAACGCAAAGAGCTCAAGTCCCATTATAAAGACGACATTGAGAGAATGTATGGTGGAAAGTGACCAGGAAACAGGAAACCGCTTGGCACAATTTGAACTGAATGACCCAACTTCTTATTCAAACTTCTCTCCCATTAAAAATCTCCTTAAAGGACTTGCACCTGATTTTGATCCATGAGTCATGAACATGTTTTATTTCGAACTTTTAGCCCCGCCCACAGTCCTCCTTGCTGCTGTGACATTGCACCATGACACAGAAACTGCTGTCTGGGATTGTGTCATGGAGTTGTTTCCTTATAGTCCTACAAAAAACCTTTTCAGAACTTTGAACCATGTTATAGTTTTCCCTTTCTCACTTACCCTCTCTAAGTTGTAATTTGGAGTGATTCCTGCATGTTTGAGCGATCTTTAATTGCTTATTTTCAAGACACCATATTTCTTCGGATTCTGATTCGGCAGCGTCATCCAATCATTTTGTTACAAATGAAAAAACTCTGCGTTTCACTAGTCTAATGTGCAGCTGTCCATTAGAGTCACCCACAGTTGCATGGCTCTTTGTTGTAATGATGTTTATGCTGTTGTCTGCACCACAGTTTTAGATGAATATTGTAAATTATAACAGGATGATCTACCAGTGTCATAGATTAAAGCTATAGCAGGCACAAGCACAATAGGTCTTCTTTAAGCTTTTTGCCACTCTTGAAAAAAGATGTCTATGAGATAGTGTCGGGCAGATAGTTTCCGATTATTCTACAGTCTCAATTATTTCTTATTTAGCTGCTTTAACTATACAATGCATTATGTAATGAGCATTTTTCTTGACTAAAATGAATTAAGATCAGGTACCGGCCCTTTAACAGTGGTTTATAGAGTCTGTTTACATTACAGTGTCCCCCTTTAATATCCTTGTCACAAAGAGTAATCTGATATTAAAGGGGGCCTCTTTATATTCATATGAACCCTTTTACATCCCTTTTACTTGAATCTGTATAGCTTAAAGGTACTCTATGTAATTTTCTGGTGAGGGGTTGGCCACCTGCTTCCCTCCATGTAGATATTAAAAATTATGCCAAACAGTGAGACATTCTTGGCGAAGTAATAGCATCAGACATGCAGGTGGCTCACTCCTCAGAAAAGTTACATGACACAGCGTTAAATTGCACATCTTAACGTGATCCAGAAAGTTTATTGTCATTGTAGAAACGTGCTTGACAGTCACACAATGTCTCTGACCTTTGACGTCCTTTGACCTTTGACCCCTGAACTCTGCACGGGAGAGGGAGTGTTGTGTTGTTTCAGGTGGGAGTTATGAAACTGCCCCATGTGGTGGTCGGGTGGTGGTCCACTCTCTGTTGGTTACTGATTATTTTTATTGTTTTGCTTTTTAACCAGAGACTGAACTACAAATGGTCTAAAGTCTTTTACATGGCAGCCAGCTACATTCATATTTTGACAGTGAATGAACACAATATGTACGTTATAGGCCAAAGGTGGGCAGCTAGAAATTCAAATAAGCGGATCATAACTTCGAAATATTACTCATAGTAGAAGTACAAAGTCATGGTCCAAGAAATTACTCAAGTTAGAGTAAAAAATATAGGGGAAAGTACTACTCAAATAAGGGTAACTATAAGAAAAACGTATTGTCTAAACAAAACATCAGATTTATCATTTTTAATTTATGTAATATAGGAAGTCCACAATATTAAATAATGCAATGCCCATGCTCCCACATGGCAATTCTCCATAAATATACAAAAGGATGATACAAAACTGTACACAGCAACTCGACAAACCTGATGCGATGTGCAGTAGTTTCATTAGTGAGTGTACACTGGTTAATGTGTTGTTTTCGGCAAATATAATATTTTCAAAATCATAAAAGGTAACACGGTGATTTAAATATGTTTTGTGTTATCCCATAGAAATACCCCCTCTTTAATATTTCTTCTACTACTTCACTTTTAAAGCCTTTCTGCAGGTCAGGAATATGGCTTTGTTTATTTTCATACTCACAATTGCAATAACAAAAAGCACAATATGAAATTGTAATATTTAAATATTTGATAGAAATGAACTTAAACTGGCGTCACCACATTGCCTTTGGGTGTGGATTTTGTAATTTTCTATAGATCACTGTATGAACATGACGATTTTTCCCTTGAAATCACTGGTATGTTTTATGGTGCAACATGGAGATGTATGATTCTGGCCTTATTTGGAGTGTATCATTACTACCGATGAGTTCATTTAAACAAATATTTATAGACAGACTGTGTAACTTTCCTAGTGGGTCACCAGCTTGTCTCCATAGAGATGTTACTGCTTTACCTAAAATCATCCTCAGTATGGCATTAAACATATCTCTTTTCATTGAGAAAAGCACTTCAAATTACATGTCAGATCTCTGGAGAGGCGAGTCTGCTCACTATATGTTTTTGTCTTTGGACAGTGATGTATTTATTGATGTATTCTAAATAGCAACAAAATGATGGCCAAAATATGTTTCAAGTATATACATATGATTGAAAAGACCATTTTAACATGAATATGTAGATTAATTAATTTGCAATAAAGATACAGTATCATCAACATACAATATGCATATTTTGCTATTTAATTTAATTTGTTGTTAATGTTAATTTGTTTTTGGCTAAGAATGTCTTCACTGTTGCCCTATTATGTGCCTCTGTGTGAGAAGTGACATTATTTATTGTCTAAACTTAATAATACATTTTCATAGGAACAAACCACTCCATAAATGTACAGCTGAATGTGCCTGTAACATGTGAGTGTGTGCTGTTTTTGTCTCTGCATGGAACAGTGGAATAAATAAGAGTGTTTGGTCTGAGTGTCAGAGTGTTATTGTTCAGGTTTATAAATGTCATGAGCGCTAAAGGACGGCCCTTACGCCTTCTTTAAACCTGGCTTGGATTTGGTATAGTCCTGATTCAGTCCTGGTTTAGTCCTAGCATAGAGCTGGTTTTATTACCATTGTTTATACCAGGTTTAGACCTGGTTTAGTCATGGTTTAGACCAGGGGTGTCAAACTCATTTTGGTCCGGGGGCCATATGCAACCTACTTTGATCCCAAAAGGGCCGGATCAGAAAACTCAGTTCTCTCTTCAAGTTATCGTATTTTTCTCCGTGTCTCGTAGTGGTGTTTAAGATTATATTCCTCGAGCAACGCCACTTGTTCCAAACACACTGAGCACAGATTTCCCATTCACCTCTGTCAACAAATAAGAATTAGACTATTTTTCTTGGGAAATCCTGAACTCAGCATCTGCTTTTCTCATTTTTTGACATTTTGCTGATGAGGGTCACGGTCGACAGTCAGAACGATCGTCCTTTAAGAGCGTTTGGAAAGAGGAAAGTCTTCATTTGTGCTGCTCTGGTGGGAGCCGCAACGTACAGAAACGCCGGAGACGCTGCTATGCTAAACGGTGCAGAAAATTAACAGAAAAATCTGAAAATTTTAAGTATTTTAATAGAAAAATCAGCCGAGGGCCAGATTAAAGGTCTTGGAGGGCCGGATCTGGCCCCCGGGCCGCATGTTTGACACATGTGGTTTAGACATAGTTTAGACCTGGTTTGGGTACCAATCTTCTCATTTTAAATTTTATTTATATAATTTAGGGTGTGTCTTTATAAAAAGTGGAGTATTCCATGGTGAAATTAGTTGAATAAAATTATTACCAAATGTGAAAAGGCTGACTTAAAAATATATTTTACAATATAACAAATTAAGAATTTGTTGTATGAATGTGTTATAATTTTGTAAAATAATGTATTAAAGTCTTCCACAGTACAGCAGCGTCAGGACATAGTGGCAGAGGCATTAGGAGCTTTTTATGTCAGCATTTCTAAAGGCAGATTTTCACCATATTCTTTCCATTCTAACAAGTTAGCGCATTGGGCTCGGCTCCTCTGATTTATCCAAGTTTGTTTTTCACTCTGAAGGTTAGTTGCAGCGTTAGCAGCGGCAGCAGTGTGTAGAGACGTGTACGTAGTATTGCCCTGATCTATTCACCTAACCTGATCCAGACAGTATACAGTCTATGGATTAGGGCTGGGCGGTATACCGTTTGAACCGGTATACCGGTAATTTTTATTTTTATGATATGAATTTTTTATTTACCGCCATACCGTGTGTGCGCGCATATGTCGGCAACACAGAGCGGCGGAACGTCGCACAGCGGTAGATTGAGCGGGGGCTGTTTTTCAGTGTTACACCAAACAAGCCAACAAGCCAGGTAAGGATAGCGAGTTGAGTAGAAAGTAAAATCTGCATCTTCTCCCCAATCTCTGCGTAACGTTGGCACTGCAGCACAAAACACTACACAGACGTCCCTGGTAGGCGCGTTTGCTAAAAGGGACCGTCTGTGTAGTGTTAGGCGCGTTTGCTAAAAGGGACCGTCTGTGTAGTGTTAGGCGCGTTTGCTAAAAGGGACCGTCTGTGTAGTGTTAGGCGCGTTCGCTAAAGGGACCGTCTGTGTAGTGTTAGGCGCGTTTGCTAAAAGGGACCGTCTGTGTAGTGTTAGGCGCGTTTGCTAAAAGGGACCGTCTGTGTAGTGTTAGGCGCGTTTGCTAAAGGGACCGTCTGTGTAGTGTTTTGTGACAGGCGAGGCCCAGTGCACGAAGCGCCTCCGTCTAAAGGGACCGTCTATGACAAGAAAAGCAAACGTTGGAATGATATTACCAACTCTATCACACTCCACTTAGCCAAAGACAAAAATACCGTTAAATACCGTGATACCGTGATAATTTTAACAAATACCGTGATAACAATTTTTGGTCATACCGCCCAGCTCTACTATGGATCCACGCTGATATCCCTCGTTTTAGACCAAGACTGTTTGTATATAAGTGGACATAGCTAATGGGCTAGTCACCGCATTCCAAATAGGAAGTGAGCATGGGCACGATTCTGGCTCCATTAACTATGACTCCAGTTCACTTTGTATTGAAATACTGTCACTCCTCTGTCCATAACTGCTGCTTTTAGGCTCCTCATTTTTGTTTTAAAATGTTCATATTAACTGACTCCACATGATCCTGGTGTTTTTATTTTACTATTTCTTCTGTAAATTAATTCTTATATATGTATGTATATATGTATGCATATATGCATATATGGAACTTGGCCCCAAATTGACTCCTCTAACAGCCAACCTCATGAGCATCATTTAGATCTGGTTTAGGCCTGTTTTTTGTCATTGTTTAGTCTTGTGTTGGTTTAGTTGTCACGTTCAGATTAGATCAGAAAAATAGGTCAAACTTCTAAGACCTCTGTGTTATACTGAAATGCTCTCTTTTACTGTATATTACAAATCATGACTCATAATACAAACAGACATAGTGGACCAACCTAAATATTATAACATGTTTAAACAGTGCAGTGCATACTTTCACTGGCACTTTTCACTTTCTATCTGGCACCATACACTAACCATGCACCTTAATCATGTTTTCTCTATATCTGACCCACTAACCTAAATGTTGGTACTTTGATAGACGATATATACTGCCAATGTGTCATTGTGCAAGACACACCAAGAAAACCTTATTTTAAAGGAATATAAAGACCATAAAAAGTTATATTTAAGACTGGAACCAAGTCTTATTACCGTATTTTCCAGACTATTGAGCGCACCGGTATATAAGCCGCACCCACGCTATTTTTTACAAAATTAAGAAAAAAGTTGTACAAGCCGCAACCGGGCTATAAGCTGCTGATATCTATGTTGAAAAATTTGATATTTACTGCAGATACAGAACGATTTTGTACTATAAATGTACATTTATGTACCTGACTATAAATGTACATTTATGTACCTGAACAGATTCTTTCCGAACAGTGCCTTTTAACACGGCAGCAACTGTGCTGATTAAAACGGGTCAAAAACAGAAAAGAACCGGTAATTGATTTACCTTCATTTCTCCTGTGCAGTGAAAACACAAGTCACTTTAATCATCTCCGCTGACGCCGAGCTTACGTGCAGCAGCAGGTAGAGGTCTGCGGGACACAATCCCGCTCCCGCCCGCTCCCGCAGTCTTCAGTCCCGCTACCGCCTGCGCCGTGCGGTCGCGCTCCCGCCCGCGCCCACAATAAGCTTTCAGAATGTTCTTTCAGAATGTTCTTTCAGAATGTTCTTTCAGAATGTTCTTTCAGAATGTTCTTTCAGATGCTCTTATTACATCCATGGTCCCGCGCTGTTTTGTGTTGGGTCCCGCGGGTCCAGGGTGCAGGGCTCTACAGCGGTTTCCTTCCTGGAGCAAGATCGATGCCTTCAACTTAAAACTTGCATCATACAAACTCCTTCGTGTGTTTTTCATGATGAAGGGGCGACGAATTGAAAATAATTACCAGTTAGTAATTTGTCGTGCGTGTTGTATCTGCTAAATAAAAAGTAGCATATTCTTCTCCGTCTATCTTGTTTTTGAAATTCCGGTTAGAGCGCCCCTAGTGGTGGAAGAAAAAAAATATCAAAATTTAGCCGCTCCGCACTAAAAGCCGCATGGTTCAAAGCCTGGGAAAAAAGTAGCATTTGGATAATTTCAGCTCATCTCTACTAAAAGGTAAAAGGGAGCTGTTAAATTGAAATCTACTGCTTCGTGACATCACAATGTGGAACAGAGCATTTTGAGCTTTGGAGATGGAGACAAACTAATGATAAAAGTTTACTCAAATATGTGTGAATGAAACAAAATGCTAGTCCAGGTATGTTTTTGAGGAGGTAACAACATTTTAACATGGCTTAAAGCTCAAAAGGGTTGATTTTGCACAATGTAGGATCTTTAAGACAATTAAAAGAGTAGTTATTATAAAGTGTTACCACAGGACCCACTGGCTGGATTGCAGGCTAACCACTCTGCTAATGCTCATCCATATACTCTATAAATGATTAGTTGTTTTTGAATGTTAATCAGTGAAAATGTATTTGTTTTGTCTAAGAATGTCAAGTTGTTCTCCCTCAGTTTTTATGATAATCAAAGGAAACCATCTAAAGTGGAAAATGGGCTCTGTGCCTAAAGAGCTGTTATTATTGCTCCTCCCCCTGCTCTCCACTTCTCCCTGCCCTCCCCCCGTCTCCCATCAGCTCTGATCACTACAACAATAAAACATATTTAAAAAACGCCCAGTGTTTCATGGTTACACTGGAGGGACTTATTTTAGATGTATTTTATTATTTATTTTAAAGGTCCTATATTACATAAAATTGACTCTTGTGAGCTTTAAGTCATGTTATAATGTTGTTGCCTTGTGAAACTTACCCGGAGTTGTGTTTTATTTCATTCGTTCATGTTTGAGTCACCTCATTATTAGTCTGGCTACATCTCTAAAGCTCAAAATGTTCTGTTCCACCTTATGATGTCATGTAGTGGTAGTTTTCAGGTTAGCAGCTAACTTTTACCATTAGTTTAGTAGAGATTGACAACTCTGGGTCTGAAATAATTCTGTTTTTTGTATGTAAGTCTAACATCATATGACATCACAAGATGGTGTTTTTAGTTTGAGAAAAAATAACTCTAAGCTAAATACGCAGGGTTTGTGTGTTAAAGCATGTGAATGAAACAAAACACATCTCCAGGTATGTTTTTGATGAGGAAACATTATAACATAGATCAGAAAATAGTGCCATTTAATTACACAAATTTCAAGATCATTCTTTAGTCATGTTTTTGTAGTGCCACGTTAGACTAGCCTTGGTGGTACTTGGGAAAACAAATAAAATGTTGATACTTACAGCCCTAGAAATGAAAAAAGTAGAAAGCATAATAGGGATTTTGGGTTTGAACAGAGTCCTCCCTGCTCCCCCCTCCACAGCTCTGGACCGGTGGGGTGGGTCATATGACTGCTGACGTATTTGGCCCCTGTATAAACCGCCGTGTGGTGTGAGAAAGAGGAGGCAGATTCTGAGACAGTCTTGAGAAAAACCAGGCCCCACAAACCACAAGACCAGAGCATCATTGACCAGTGAGTAACCAGAACAACTTCTTATATTATATTTATGATATTATACTGCAAAGACTAGTGCAAATGACTTGAATTTGGAATATTAATTGGATGTACACTAGAGTTTCTCCTTCCTTTTGAGGACTTTTTCAACATTTAAAACATGTAATATTTTGTTCTAAATTTTAAATCACTATGGCAACTGTCCTAATAATTCATGAATATGACCATTATTTTAAAATAACACATAAACTGGACCATGAATGCTTGTATTGATCACAGGCTCCTGAAAATTGTTGTCACTTTTGTATTTTTCTTGAGTGTTTGCTTATGTGTGCATTGTAAACATGCTGCCATACACATACATGTAGAACCTTCCCAGTGTGATGTCAAAGTGTCTGTTTTACTTTCCGATTATTTCCAGGGCTGTTTCTAGATTTGTAGGGGCCTTGTGCTCTCTTTTTGGGTGTCCATAATTGACAAATATATTTATTAATTTTAAATCTTATATGTTTTAATTATCCAGGTCCATCGCCTTAACCCAATGGAGAACTCTACATCCACCCACCCTCACCTCCTCCAGCGCACCTCCACCCCGCAACGCAACGCTCCCTCTGATGGAAATGCGTTGCTCTACATCCTCATCGTCCTCTCTTTCTATGGCGTCTTCTTGTCCGCCATCATGTTTGGATACTTCCGCTCAAAACAGAAAGAGAAGAGACGAACCAACATTTTCACCAAACTAGTTCATGATGATGAAAAACGCAAATGGGGAGCTCTACCCAAAAAGCATAGCCTAACTTTCCCCTCCTCCGTACCAGGACTGAACGGTCTGACTTTGCCGTTTTGCAGTAACCATTCAGGGCATCTGGAGCGTTTGGGGGTCCAAGGGATGTTCCCATCCCCATTAGCATGTGCACTGTGCACAGAGCAGAGCAGTGTTAGCTCACTCTGCTCATCGGCAGATACGAGAGTGGCCATAGAGGAGGAGCAGGACAGTAGTACAACAGATGAACCAGAGGAGGGTGCCAAAAGACATGCAGTGAGCGGTGCAGACGATTCTGGATGAGACAAATGTGTGATGAAGTCCGGAAAAGAAGAAATATGAGGAATAGTCTGTGTGCCTAGAGGCTTGGACCACAGCACATATGCCGGAGCCTGTGTTGGCTTCAGCAGTGAGATCAGATTTCAACTCGCAACTCTACATTCGCTGAATGTTTCTATTTCTATCCCTTTTCACTAAAGATGCACTATGTAACTCTTCTGGTGGAGGGTCCACCACCGGCTTGTTTCAATATTCTTTTCCCACAAAATGGCAATAAAAACTTTTATCATTTATTGAGTCACTGCAAGATAGATGTTAAATTGCAAAAAAAAAAGAAATGAAAATTGTAACGTTGTAAATAAAGGTGCTTGTCTCCATGGTGATAGATATGTGTGGAACATTCCAGGAAGAGCGCTCCACCAGAAAAGTTACATAGTGCACCTTTAACATTTGTCAATGGAATAAAAAACATGTACTTTTTTCCATCATGATGACTGCCCCTCAAATGTACCTGTAAAAATGCAGAAAAGGCCAAAGTGCACCATTCCCTCCAACCACCACCAACGCTCACCACATTAGGCGATGTGGGTGAGGTGTCTTGCCTAAAGACAGAACATAGTTGGAGTGGGAATTGAACCTCCAGGTGGTGGTGCCACTGTTACCCTGATAATAGCAATGATGCTAAAAAGTCATTTAAATATTTTTTACTGCCCACTTTTGCCAGCAGAGGTCGACAGACTCTTTAATCTGATCTCTCCTTCAATCTTTCTGTGTTTATGGAGATTCAAGATGCACGCTGAGAGACTTGACATCTGATTTATAAACTCTTTTGCTTTGGCTTGGAGTTTTAATGCATCAGACCTGGAACAGACTTGAACTAGTTTTCAATGAATGCACTTACAAAAGAATTTTTTTTTCTCTCAATGATTTATTAAACTAATGTGTGTTTGGTTTGTTTTGAGTGCATTGTACACGATTTGAACGCTCACTTTGTAATGTAAGATGAGATTTGTAGCATGATGGTGAATAAATCCATAAATGAAGCATGTTTTTCCTGTTGCCGTCACGAGGGGCCACTCTCGCTGCTCAGAAATGCACACACAAGATGAAAAGACGAGAGATCAAAGTGTGGATGTTATGATATTTTTAGACCTCGTTCATGAGACTGGAATAATTAAGCGGGGACGTAAATGAATGCAGTATTATCACAGAATTGTAGAATCCTTATTTAACATTGATCTGGGGACAGGTGAGAATTCTATGGTGAGATTTGGTTCATAGTTCATATCTCTGTAATTCCTATTTCTATCACCAAACCAACAAAAACTGACTCAAAGTTCAATGTCTTTTCTAGCAGGACAGTTGTTTCAAATACTATATCTCATCTCATGGTAATCTATGAAGCTCCTCTGTGTTTTTAAAGTCCACACACTTTCACTCTTGTTTATTTTTGGTAATGTAATTTGTTTCCATATAAAACGTGCGTACATCGTATTAAATTAATCATTTAACACTAAAGAGAAGCTGTTTAAAAAAAGGGAAAAGACAAATGGATATAAAGCAGCACTATGTAACTTTTCTAGTGGGAAATGTTATTGGCGTGGATGGAAATGAAAGCAATAACATTTGTATGGAGATAAGCAGTGAGATCAGCAGGTTTAAAAAAAATATATGTAATGTAAAAATTCGAAATGTTCCATCATATGGCATTAAGCATATCCATATCCATATCTATTCATTTATTCATGTTTTCTATTTATCAAATGAATAGCAGTGACTCTCCACAGATCTGACTTGTAATGTAGTACTGTGCTGTAATCTACTTGTCCATCCCATGATAGATAGGTTCAATCTATACTGAGGAACATTTTAGACAAAGCAATAACATTTCTCTGGGGACAAGCAGGTGGCGGACCCTCCACTAAAAATGTTACGCAGTGCACCTTTAAATAGTTGGAGATTCAATGAAACTATGAAAGAATGAATGAGACTTTGTTCATTCACTGATCCAACGCGGTGACCAAAGACTGAGGTTGGTCCAAGTTTTCAAATCTATTTTCCTCACGTCACAAAGTTCTGTCCTCCTCTTCTTTCTCTCTCTCTCTCTGTCAATACCCCCTCTCTCTATCTCTCTCTCTCCCCTCCACTCCCTCTTGTCTATAGTGACAGTTGCAGCAGTTCTCTTTCACCTCCCATTCACTTTCTCTCTTTCCTCTCTCTCACCCTCTCTCTCTCTCTTTCAATCTCTCCTCAACACCTCCTTGTTTTCCCCTGTAGCCCCTCTCTCTCCTCACCTCCCTCCTCTATCCTAAACCCCCTCCAGTCCCATTCTCTCTCCTCCCCTTCCCTTAAGCAGCAGTTCTCAGCATCTCTGCACATCTTTATTTTACTCTCTCCCTCTCCATCTACCGCTCTCTCCCTTCTCTCTCCCCCCTCTCTCCTATCTCCCTCTCTCTCTTGTTTTCTCTCTCTTCAACTTTCTCTAGTTCTCTCTCTCTCTCCAACTCTCTCTCATTCTCTCTCCCCCCTTTCTTTCTCTCTCTCTCTCTCTACCCCTCTACCTCTCTCTGCCCCCTCCCTCTCTCTCTCTTCCCTTCGCTCTCTTTCTCTCTCCCCCTCTCTGCCTCTCTCTCTCCCTCTCTTTCTGTCTCTCTCCCCCTTTTTTCTTTCTCTTTCTCCCCCCCTCTGCCTCTCTCTCCTCTCTCTCTCCCCTCTCGCCCACTCTCTGCCTCTCTCACCTCACCCCCTCTCTCACCCCTCTCTTTTTCTCTCCCCCCCTTTCCTCCTCTTTGCTCAACCCCCTCTCTCTCTCCCCCTCTTTTTCTCTCTCTTTCTCCCCCCACCTCTCTCCCCCTCTCTCCTCACCCCCTCCTCCCCCTTTCTCTTTCTCTCTCTCCCTCTCTCCTCACCCCCTCTCTCCTCACCCCTCCGCTCCCTCTCTCTTTCTCTCTCTTCCCCTCTCTCTTCACCCCTCTCTCTCTCCCTCTCTCCCCCTCTCTCCTCACCCCCTCCACTCCCTCTCTCTTTCTCTCTCTCCCCCCTCTCTCCCCCTCTCTCCTCTCCCCCTCTCTCCTCACCCCCCTCTCTCTCCCTCTCTCCTCACCCCCTCTCCCCCCCTCTCCTCACCCCCTCTCTCTCCCCCTCTCTCCTCACCCCTTCCTCTCCTTCTCTCACCCCCCCTCTCTCTCCCTCTCTCCTCACCCCCTCTCTCCCTCTCTTCTCACCCCCTCTCTCCCCCTCTCCTCACCCCTCTCTCCTCTCCTCACCCCTCTCTCCTCACCCCCTCTCTCCCCCTCTCCTCACCCCCTCTCTCTCCCTCTCCTGCCGCAACTCTAGCTCTCGCTCTCCTCACCCCCCTCTCTCTCCCTCTCTCCTCACCCCCTCTCTCTCTCCCCCCTCTCCTCACCCCCTCTCTCTCTCCCCTCTCCTCACCCCCTCTCTCTCTCCCCCTCTCTCCTCACCCCCTCTCTCCTCACTCCCCTCTCTCGCCCTCTCTCCTCACCCCCTCTCTCCCCCTCTCCTCTCCCCCCTCTCCTCACCCTCCTCTCTCCCCCCCTCTCCTCTCCCCCCTCTCCTCACCCCCCCTCTCTCTCCCCCTCTCTCCTCACCCCCTCTCTCTCTCCTGCTCTCTCCTCTCCCCCTCTCTCCTCACCCCCTCTCTCTCCCCCTCTCTCCTCACCCCCTCTCTCCTCTCCCACTCTCTCCTCACCCCCTCCTCCCTCTCGTCTGTAGTGACATTTGCAGCAGTCCTCAGTGTCTCTGCACACGTCCCTCAGAGCAACAGTGTGAGCAGAGGGAGGACATGACGCTCAGCAGTGACGTGTGCAAAGGCCGGAGAGTA
Organism: Odontamblyopus lacepedii; assembly: GCA_034769755.1. Classification (NCBI taxonomy): domain Eukaryota; kingdom Metazoa; phylum Chordata; class Actinopteri; order Gobiiformes; family Gobiidae; genus Odontamblyopus; species Odontamblyopus lacepedii. Next base: position 29,215,065 of record CM068357.1, on the reverse strand, counting down.
GACCGCAGTGTCAGAACAGCTCTGTAACCGGGGGCGACACAAACACAAACACTACAGGAGATATGAGGCCAGTGTGAAGGACATGGACCCATCAGTATAATTACTATAACAACTATGGACATGTTTATTTTCAGTTTGGTTTGTAATGTGCGAGGGCAGATAGTCCCTGACAATTCAATACACAGTGAATAATATAGAATACAATAACACATGGGACTGTAGTTATTTAGTTGATTAATCGGTCCATGGTGTCATATTCAGCCAAAAATTGTATTAGCCAAGAAAGAATGGTTTTCTGTAGGTTTAATAAAGAATACAGAGCTCCACAGACAGAATGAATCACAGTAGCCGATTTTATACTGGTAAAATGGAGTGTGGTCTAAAGTAACAAAAGACATGATATAAAGAGTGCAAATTAGTGATCACTTAACAACTTAACACATGACCATTCAGTTATCATGATGGTCAAAACAAGAGGTCTATCTGTGGTGGGTCGTATTCAGTTGCTCCATCACAAAGTGGGACCTGCAGCTTGTGTAAAACCACACATTTAAAAATAATAATAATAATAATAATTCAAAAAAACATACCATCACCTACAATATCATGATTATAGCTTAGCACCAAGACTTTCAAATTGTCACTTTCAGGAAAAAAAGTACTATTAAAGCCTACTATTATTTATAAATCCCCAAAAAATAAATAATTAAAGCATTAGCACATTATTCAATGTAATACTTGTATATAGTAGTATGACCTGGAGAGCAAAAGGTATTCATTTTCAGGCTCCTGCTGGTAATGATTGGGCCCAGGTCACTCATGGTTCAGACCAATCACAGAGCAGCATTGTGGTTTGGTTGCTACGTTATAGGGGCCCCTAGTGGATAGTGGAGGAAATACCTCTTTTAATAAAAGGAGAAAAACAGACATGTGTAGCATCATTTCTGGAGAAAGTCACTGAGCCTTTTATGTGATTTGCAACGTAAACACTTGAAAAACCTATTAAACATTTATGTACAATGTATAAGAGAGTAGTGAGCGATAATATTTTGTTATTAGGGTTATAAAGCTTTACAGACAGTTCTCGGGACCCTTGGGAGCAGAGGAAGGAGGTAGAGGAGGAGATAAAACAGCCGTGGTGCGTTCACTGTCTCGCGTTTACAGCCGGATGTCTGGGTTTCTTGTGCTCCTGTGGGACTCTGCTCTGGGCCTCTCTGTCCTCTCTAAACTGATATTATTGACTCTATGACTGATCTAACAATAAACTGGAAACATATAAGTTTTCTGAGGAAGGGACTCACATAATTCACTCCACAAGTTACAGCTCCTACAGAACGAGAACCAGAGCAGCCTCCATAGACTACATCACTTCAGCCGTCCAGCAGCTCATTGACATCTGGATCCGTTCCAAATTCAGTTCAGGATTGTATTACTCACAGTTTAATCTGTTCATATTCTGGCCCCCACCTTATCTGGACAGGCATTACCACACTTTGACAAAACTTTACAAAGAGAGCGTGATGGACAGGCGGATTAACCACTTTTAAATAAAATGCATTATTATTATTTATTACCTTCCTGTCCCCATGAAGATGTTCTTGCTTTACCGGATATGTTCCACAGCATTAATCTAATCTGTCTTTCATTTTCACTGAGTTGACCTTCAAGAGACACATGGTGGCATCTATTGCTTGCCTCCATGGAGATAGAGTAATATAATGCCATACTGTGGTACTTTTCAGGAAAAGCATTCACATCTCCATGGAGAAAAGCAGCTGTCGGACCCTCCACCATTAGTTCCACAGTGCACCTTTAAACAAACTAATTATTTTAAAACACACTACTCTTATTGCATATTGTTTGCACCATTACAGATACAAAATTGTCTTTTTTTACACGGCTTCAAGAATGAATTATTAAAGGTGCATATTGTAACTTTTCTGGTGGAGGGTCAGTCACTTATTTGTCTCCATGGAGATGTAAATGCTCCGGGAATGTTGCATACTAAGGCGTTCACCTTGTGTATCCTGCATTTATTCAATCACACAGGAGGTTTTAATGCTCTAAAATACAAACATTCTTACTTGTGAGTCATATCGCCTCTCCACAGATCTGACCTGTAACATTCTTTCTCTCTTCCTTTTTTCTCTCTTCCACTCTTCTTCTCTTTCTCTTACTCTCTCTCGTCTCTCTCTTTGCTCACAAACACGAGTCAACCTTTTACCTAATGAGCGTTTCCGTGGTAACCTGGAGCAGAGGCTAATTTGCATATGAGATCCTGGTCTGAAGGGATCAGGGCCGCAACAAGTCACGACAGCGGAGCTGGGAGAGGAGACAGAAGCCAGGAGACAGGAGTTAGGAGACAGGAGCTAGGAGTCAAGAAGAATCCTCTTAATAGCCTTCTGTCTGATGTGATTGAAATAACCACGTATTATACAACAGATAACAATAGATATCGGACTTGTAATTGCAATGAAGTAAGATTACCTTTCTTTTTATGTATTCGTAATGTGTAAATGTATGTTTGAGACTGTGAAATGATCCAAATCTGTAGGACTAAAGGACTGTTTCAGCACAGTCATTTATTCAGGATTAAGTGAAAATTTGAGCAAAACAAAATCAATACAAAAGCATTAACTAAGCTCAAATATTGATACTATATTGATTTTAAACATGGACTAAACCTGAACTAAACCAAGACAAACTAGAACAAAATCTCTGCATTAACTCTGGACTGAGTAAGAACTAAACCAGGACTAGACCAAAAATGAACCAGAAATGAATAGGACTAAACCAGGACTAAATCGGGATTAAATCAAGGGAAACCAGGACAAAACGAGGGCTGAACCAGGATTAAACCAGGGCAAAACCAGGACTAAACCAGGGCAAAACCAGGACTAAACCAGGGCAAAACTAGGACTAAACCAGGGCAAAACTAGGACTAAACCAGGGCAAAAACAGGACTAAACCAGGGCAAAAACAGGACTAAACCAGGGCAAAAACAGGACTAAACCAAGGCAAAACCAGGACTAAACCAGGGTAAAACCAGGGCAAAACCAGGACTAAACCAGGACTAAACCAGGGCAAAACCAGGACTAAACCAGGGCAAAACCAGGACTAAACCAGGGCAAAAACAGGACTAAACCAGGGCAAAAACAGGACTAAACCAGGGCAAAAACAGGACTAAACCAAGGCAAAACCAGGACTAAACCAGGGTAAAACCAGGGCAAAACCAGGACTAAACCAGGACTAAACCAGGGCAAAACCAGGACTAAACCAGGGCAAAACCAGGACTAAACCAGGGAAAAACCAGGGCAAAACCAGGACTAAACCAGGGTAAAACAAGGAGTTATTTGGGACTTACTTGGGACTCAACCAGGACTAAACAAAGATCAGATGCCCTTGTTGTTTAAACATGTCCATGTGTCTGGCTTGTATAATGTCATCTGAGCAGTGGACATGTGGACAGCAGATGGAGCAGATTTAATTAACATTTATGTAATTTAAATGGGTCTGGTACTGTGTGTGTTGCATAAATGTAGACAGAAGTCAGTCGTTTCATTAACTTTGAAAACCTGCATAAATCATCACCATCTTAAAGACCCTGTACCTGATTTACTATGCATTTGAGAAAAGACATGTATATCGCATTAGCAGCTCTTAAGGTCAAATAAGTCCACTGCGTTCTGTCTGCATCTAATTATATATTTTATTGTCCGATAATCAGGAAGGGTGTCAGCATGCTAGTTGTAGTTAGCTTTACTGTCAGAGCAAAACTGTCCTCTGGTCTCTAAGAGTTGTGTGAAGTGCTTATAAACTCATCCTGGGAAATAATTAAGATGCTTTGAATACATAAGGTAAGTGAGGAACAACTAGGGACCACTGCAAACTGTTTAAAGTGAACTAGTTCTGTTTTTTACATTTTAAACCTATTAATTCAACAAATATCAAAAAATGAAAACAAATCAAACATAAGAAACTATAAGACCATGGGGCAACATTAAAGCTGCACTGTGTAACTTTTCTAGGGGAGGGTATGCAACTTGTCTTTATGGAGTTGTTATTGCTTTACCTGAAAAGTGGAGAGAAAAGTGAGTATTATACTAGTTTCTGATCTATATTGTAATCATCACAAACAAATCTGGAGTTGTGTTTTGTTTCATTCACACATGTTTAACACACAAACACTGCATATTTACACTGTGAGTTTTTCAGGGAGAAAAGCAAAAGAAGCCAGGTAAGATCTGTGGACAGGCATGCTCCCTCAGAGTAAGACTGCATTTTTTCAATCATATTTATACATTTTTTGGGATATTAAAAGCTCAGTGTTTATATAGCTAGATATGTTTAAAACCACAATACTCAAGATGCCGCCATCTGAAGGCAGATTCAGTGCCGGGTTGTTTGAACACATTTGTCTAATGAAGAGGAAATTTATCCTCATTACACCTGTCATGCACCTGTCCCTTTGGAGCAGTTACCGCGGCAACCAGCAAGAGTCTAAATCTGCACCTGCTGAAAACACCTGGGGGATGTGTATAGCATGTTTATGCTCATTGTCAACTAAAGAACTAAGTATTGTCCTCAAATGGACAGTACAGGATTACTCACACATGCATGAATCAATGAAAATACAACTTTGAGTAAGCTAAGAATGAAAGGCCGCCGTTACAACAAGGTTAAAAGCTCATAAAAGTTGATTTTACAAAACACGTCCCATTTAACCAGTCATTGCAGACAAACAGTGACTTGTGTAACAGAATGGTCAATGATGAGACATTCACAGGGACATGTCGGACAGGAGCTGTTTGTGTGGGCTGCACCTGCACTGGCCTCTTCTATGGCACCAAATCAATCCCATTGTTGTCATAGCGATGTGTTTGTGCCAATAGTGCATTAGTGGGTTTGGGTTTAAAGCTCTAATGGGGACATTGCATTGACTCATATTCATTCCCTGAAGACCAAAATGATTTGCCTAACATTAAAGGTGCACTGTGTAGATTTCCTGTTGAAGGATCACCCACTTGCAAGAGATGTTTTGCTCGGATGTTCCACCATATGTAATTAAACCTCTCTCCAGACATGGCCAGGTTAAGTTACAGGTTTTCAGGTTCAAGGTTTTCTGTGATTTTTTTGAGCAAGAAACAACTGAAATTGAATACACACAAGTCAGATATGTTTAATGCCACACTTTGGAGCATCAGTAATAATAATGATGATGCACTGGAGCTGGAGAACCCAAACCCTCACCTATTAAACAAATGTGTGAACTTTTTTTGTAGATCTAATAAGGAATAAGGAGTTATGATTTACTGATTTCCATTGTCATAAAGGAGGCAGTTCTCCATTAATTATAAAGCAAATGTGAGCATCTGGAAAAGCGCTGTCTAAGAATAATGCATTTCAATCATTATCATTATGTACAACAGAATAATAAACACACGGGTTTTAGAGTGGAGAGGTCACAATTATAATAATAATATGTTCTTTATTACTGAAATAAAGTTTGTTGATAAGTTGCATTCTTTTTTACAATGAAGCAGTGACTCATCCACTCAGGTATTTTTAGACAGAGGAAAACAACAAGATGTCATCAAGGGCATGCTTCATTTTCTGCTTTTCTGTGTTCATTGAGCTCTGGAAGTTTAAATTATAAGAGCAGAGAGGCCACACTGAGCAGCCAAATCATTACAACCACATCGCCTCACATTAAGAGGGTCCTGGGACTTTTATTTGGGTGCTAATATAGGTATTTAATTTTTTAAGTATCAATACAGAATATAATCTAATAAATAGGATTTTGTGTAGGACACACAAAATCCTATTTATTAGGAGTTGTGTTTTGTTTCATTCACATGTTTGCATAATCCTTTATTATGAGACTATTTACATCTCAAATACTCAAAATGCTCTGTTCCACTTTGTGATGAGATGGTAGTTTTCAAGTTAAAATCTACCATTTACCTTTAGTTCAAAGAAACTGGCAATTCCAAGGTTAAAATCATCCAAATGGGGCTTAAAAACACAATGGAGCACTTTCTGCCTCCACATGACATGAAATACTCTTGCCTCTAACACTTGGAGATGGAGAGGACAAAATGTTCTGCTGTAAGAGGCCATTTGTTATTTTTTGTTCAAATTCCTGTTACTGCATTATCGTTTTAGCTCTTCGCTCTAATATAAATCCTTTTCCCACCTGAGTGCCCGACCAAACCGAAATGAAGCAGGTGGAACTATCAGAAAGTACCGGCTGGTCTTTAAAGTGTGTCGTTCCTTTGAGCTTAGAGCACTTTTGAAGACAGGAGTGGAGACCAGAGAGGAGAGGTGAGAAGAAGAGAGGAGAGGAGAGAAGGGGAAAGTAAAGGAGATAGAAGAGGAGAGAAAAGAAGAGAGAGAAGAGGAGAGAAAGGGAGAGGAGACAGGAGATCAGAAGAGGAGTGGTCAAAAGATGAGAAAAGGAGATGAGAGGGGACAGGAGAGAAAAGAAGAGGATTTCAGAGAGATGAGGGGAGGACAGATGAGGAGAGGAGAGTTCTTAGAAGCTGTAATAGGTTTTTATCAAGCGTGTCCACATCACAGAGGCCCAGGTCTATCTGTGTTAAACCTCTATAAACCTGCACTTTACAAAACAAACACTACAGGGACCTCTAAGACTGTCAGACCGGATTGAGCCGAAAGATTTTATGAATGAACAAATACAGACTTAATGGTGCAGAATGGAACTTTCTGGAGGTGGTACTTCTTGGAAACAGATTTTGTGCACAGGGGTTTTATACTGTAGATTATTATAGCCAGCTAAGAGTCAGGTTTGTGGAGATGCAAGCCCCCTCATAGTAAGCATGTTTTTATACATTTTGTGGAACAGTGTGTTTTCTGAATTCAGCCCAAATTTGCTGGTTTTGTGTGTTAAACATGTGCAAATAAAACAAAACACAACTCCAGGTATGTTTGTGATGAGGAAATAAGATTATAACAGATCAGAAAATAGCGTAATATGGGCCCTTGAAGTTAAAATGACAGATGACCATGTTACTCCTGATTAGGGCAATTCTTACATACATTTAGCTGTTTATTTAATTTTTTATTGTTTTTACATTTAAACTCCTGGTATATTTTAAGCATCGTTAAAAGCTGTGTAAACCCTGTGACGCTCTCTCTAATGAAAAGTGTCCATTCTTACACAGTGTGTTTTACAGCCTGCTCCTTTGTTTATATTGATCTGTGCTTGTCTCACACCTCAGGCTTCACTCAAAATGGCTGCCTTAAATCACTGTTAAATCAGCCTCCTCCTCCTGTCTGTCTGAACATCACACAATGGACAAGGACTTTTGAAAAGAAAAAAAGGAGTTTTTAGATGGAGAGATGACAAGAGCAGAGCAGAGCCAACTCCAGCTTATGTTTAGTCCTGAGTTAGTCCTGGGTTAGACCTGGTATAGGCCAGGAATGCTCTGGTGGGGTGTCCCTGGTCTGCTTTAACCTAGGTAAACATATGTATTAGAGCTGGCGGACATACTGTAGGTTAGAAGAAGTAAGTTAGATCTAGTTTTGTCCTGGTTTAGATCCGGTTCAGTTCTGGATTAAACATGGTCTATTTATCTTTTTCAGGGTTATAACTGGTGGTTTCAGGGCAAGATCAGTGTATTGCTCTTGTTTAATCCTGGTTTAGTCCTGGGTTAGACCTGATTTAGTCCTGAATTAGACCTGGTTTAGAAGTGGTTTAGACCTTCCTGACAGCTGCTTTAGTCTAAAGATCGTGTCTATTACTGACGGTGTCTTATCACCTATTTGCAGGTGTGTGCCCGTTGCCATGGTGACCACAGGTGGAGGAACATCGAGGAACAAAGAACGACTCAACCACCAGGAGAAAAACATCATCACTGTATTAACTTAAAGGTGCACTGTGAAACTTTTCTGGCTGGTTCTCTGCCATCTGTTTCTCTCCATGGTGATATAAGTTTATTACTTTGCAAATGTGCACCTCCCTCCAAACCTTTTTCTCCATAAATTGCATTATCTTGTACCATGTGACTTGATGGTAGAGCTGCAGAGCCTATGCAAAGTAATTGGTGACATTATAATACTATAAGTCAAACCCAATTGATTTCCATCTATTCATTTCCTCTAGTTTATATTGTTTAAGACATCATGGTTATTAGCTAAGTGATATGGGTATTTTGTGATTAAAAATGACATGCTATTCTGGTAGAAGTTCAGTGGAAAGTCGATAATGTCGGCTTTCTTTTATAAACTT